>QFAX02000193.1:0-124813 GCA_003412495.2 Echium plantagineum
CACATAGAAAGGTTGGTCCTTTCATGTTACTTTCAGAAGTGTAGAACTACTTGAATTTGAACTACATAGAACGTGTATGTACGTATCAGCTCTAAGGAATATGAACAGAATTGTGGTTTTCCGATCAACGGAAGCACTTTGGTGTGTCTATCTTGATTATAACGATGTTCTCTGTGGGCATGAGGATTCATAAGTTCTTTTTTTGTTATTTATTTTTATTGGAATGGTTGAGATTCGTATTTATGGTCGTTGTTTAACTTGAACTATGGCGAAAGGAAATATATTGTTATTATAAAACAAGTTTTGTCATGTTGCCTCTCGATGAAGTAGAATGAATTTCAGCTGATCAGCTCTGAAAAAGAGTTAAAAGGAGAATATGTATGAATGAGGATTACTAGACCTTAGTTCAAATTTGCCATAATTATTATTTATGGTTGTGTTCAGGTGCAGGCAACAGAAATATTTTTTATTTGCTCGATCTCTTATTTACCTGATGTCGTGTCTACTTTTAGATACCAAATAACAATGCAGATTGAGCCATTAATTAGCCCAGTGGTTATTGTTAAGATCTATAATCTTAGATAAGAAAACCCTCTTCAGTATGAATCTATATAATTATGGACTTCCTCCATATCTATCCTTGCCTTGAATTTGTGAGTGCGGTTACTACCGTTTTTTAAAGGTTCAATTACTAAGTTGCGTAGCCCGTGCCTCTTCTGCAGATAAAGAGCTTCATTGAGAATAAGAAATGGATTTTCTCTTCAAGCCACGTACCGAGGAACTGACTGTAATTTTAGTGAGCAGGACATGCAGAGATGTCCGTTCTTGAGGAATATTAACAAGCCAACCAACTTTTCTTTTGCTTCCGTGAATTTTCCTTTTCCTGTAAGTTTTATTTGCTCATTAATTATGTTACAATTAATTAATAGACTCAAATATGCTGAATCAATTCCAACATATAGATCTTTTGCCCAAATAGCCTACTAGACAACAAAGTCTTGAAAATTCCATTTTTACATCATGTCCTGTATGAATATTGATATTCAGATGCGTGCTTCCTCACTTTATATAAGACTTCTCATCTTATTTTTGTGGCATCCTACTTTAGGAGCTATTTTTATTTATATTTGATTATGTTCTTGTATATCTCCCTTATCTCCTTATAAGTCATCCAATGCATTAGAACTACTAACTTGTAGTAGGATGAAAGGTACACTAGTAAATGCTTGGAAATGTTCTATCTTTACACTTCTTTAATTGGAGTTCTAAACTTCCAAACATTTCTCTTCTCTCTTTCCTTCTTTCCTTGTTTGGTCTAATAGAGTATCTGTTCTTTCATTAACTTAGGCAAGAGGTGCTAGAGGTCCAATCTTTGAGGACGGACCTAACTTTGATTTGGCTTTCAAAGTTTTCCACGGAAAAGATGGTGTTGTCCCACTCTCGCAGAGATCTTGTAATAAAGACAATCTAGTTGAAGAGGCTTCTCCAAAATTTAATCCTTTAGCTGCTAAAGCTGCAACAATCAGTCTGTCAGCATTTGGACCAGGAGGACCCTTCAGTTTTGATTCGTTCTCTGAGAAGTGGAATATGCAGAAAAGAAGGGAAATGAATCCAAGCGGAAAGATTCATTCATCTAAGGTATCTCATTCGAACTTCTTATGGTTTAGTGAGTTCCGAGCTGATGGAATAACAGCTATAGTTGTATAACTAACAATTCTGAATACTAGAGTCCTCGCGCTTATCAGTCATTGTACCTCTAAGGTCGTGGGCTGACAAATTTGAATACTAGAGTACATAGATGTTTACAAATCCCAACCTAAGGCACTAAAACATTAGAGTCTAGTGTCTGCATAACTAAGATAGAAGATCGGTGATGTCACCAAATCTGAGTTTCTTGGTGGTAAAAAAAATCTTAACCAAGATAGAGCGATGTCACCAAATCTAAGTTTCTTGCTGATACAAAATATGTTTACGAAATATTAGAGAGAATATATTGTAAATTATTTGAAATTCTTGCTCCTGCCCAATTTGCTTAAGTTACCATTATACGTCCTTTGCCCATAATCTATGTGATGGGAGAGGAGGCAGTTTCATCATAGTATGTGCAGTGATTATTAATATCTGTAGCTTTTAGCTAAAAGAGATGCAATTAAATCATGTTACTGAAATGATATCATTATCCATCTGTGAGAAATTCCATGACTGTATGATATTTTGTATACCTAGCTATTCCATCATTGGCTGCAAATATCCCCAGAAGTCATTGACCTATTCTATAATTTAGGCTCGTGTATGAATTGGTGAAACTGTGGTGGTTTATCAAGACATGATCTATTAGATATTGCTAGCACTCCACTTTGGATTATCAGGTTTCATGAGATCATTATGATCTTAACTAACTTGAATAGATCATATCAATAGCTTAACATTAACATATTATGTTTAATGATGGTCACTGTGAAATTCTATCATTCGTTAGTTTATAAAAGGTCTGGTGACATTGACTATATGTATCATCTGAAGACATTATCATACGCGACTTTTTAGGGTGATGCATCAAAGCACGAAGCTATGGGGAATGAATGGTTGAAAACAGGGAATTGTCCAATTGCGAAGTCTTACAGAGCCGTTAGCCATGTTCTCCCACTCGTGGCGTCCGCTTTACAGCCACCACCTGGAATAAAGTTCAAGTGTCCTCCTGCTGTGGTTGCTGCCAGGGCTGCCCTTGCCAGGACTGCTTTTGTTAAGACTCTCCGTCCTCAACCACTCTCTTCAAAGATGATGGCCATTGGAATGTTGGGCATGGCAGCTAATATACCATTGGGCATATGGAGGGAACACACTCGCAAGTTCTCATTATCCTGGTTTGCTGCAGTACATGCTGCAGTTCCCTTCGTAGCTATGCTCAGGAAATCGGTGGTAATGCCAAAGACAGCAATGGCAATGACAATTGCTGCTTCCATCTTAGGGCAAGTCATTGGCTCAAGAGCTGAGCGAATTCGAATGAGAGCTAAAGCTGAGAGGGGAAAGATGGTAGCAGTTCCTGCTGCTATTGCCGGTGATAACTTAGGTCACGCAGACAGCACTCTCGCGTTTCACTGTGCTACTCAAGGAATAGCATGGGATCCGCTCCCAGACAAGGCTCTTAACAACACATCTCCACCACCCAGCCTATGCTATTGAGATAATCGTCTATATATTAATCGAATCGGAAGAAAGTGTCCGTTAAGAATTTAAAGTTTAGTTGGGATGAATTGAGGTACCCAAACACCAACTATTCGGAATATATATTGGAAGCATGTGATGATTAGCTATCTAGTCATCCTAATGTAATCAACACTGTATTAATAATATTGCTTCTTTATCAAATGTAATAAGGGTCCATGTAATAATGTATGAATAATGCTGCTACAGCAAAGTTTGTAATGAAATGAGCAAGGCTGATTTGTGAATTTACACTGTTGCAAAATGTCTGGAGATTATGTTAGCAATATGAAGTCGGCCAAGTACAAGTATTAGGAAGGATTGGCATATGACTTCAAAAGTTTTAATGCTATGAACAATAAAATCACACCAAAACTATGTGCAAATAGTTTGAACGTCAACTATTTTAGAACGAAGAGAGTATTTATTAAGATAAAGTATCACATCAAATTGTTGGATTGTGTCTACAAATATGATCGCAAATACTCGAGTACCCTATAATTATAAATAATGTTTGGGGGCATAACCAAAGTAATAAGTATTTGCAGTCTCACATCCCCTAAGGAGCAACCTTGTTTGTGGTGAAATAGTTAAAATGAAAGTTCTAATCCTCTGATCAAGACATATCTCGTTATTTATCTCATTCATGTATTCCATAATAAAATCAAATATACTGAACCTGTTATTAGTTATTGCCAGCAACTCGCAACACATGCCAATTGTCTAACCTGGATATATTTCACTATCAACATCAAAGTGTTTAGGCCACAAAATGTTGTCTCAATTATAATCCAAGCAATCTCCTAACCCAAAAAGTCTATAACCTAGGGATAAAACTAATCACATTTCAACAACTAACTTGTAACCATAAATAAAATAAAAATACCCCCTTCAAATAAATTTAGTCATATTGCTATAATTTATTAACATAAAACCGATTTTTTGACTTTTAAAAAAAATATTTTCTTCAATGAATATTCGAAGTTTAGTGTTGACTAAGATATTTCCCGTTATTGTTTTATTATTCGTTTAAATATCACATTTCAAATCGCCACATGTGAATGATATTTCAATTGTAGTTAGTTTTGTTATTGGATGGGAAGAACCGAGATCTGCATGGTATTCGGTCTATCTACCACCCGGTAGGACAAGGATTCGGGACGACTAAAAAAAATTAATCGGTATCCGATAATATATTCGATATTAATTTTTAGATGTTATATTATTGATTTGATTTTTTAAAGATTTTTTATATTGATTTTTTTTAATCGGATATACCCGGAACCGGTCCTAAAATATATCCAATATAATTACCGGTCTGGACCAAGTAGTACAGGTAACCTATTGGTCCGGTTCACGAGAAACCGGATATCCGAACCGGACCGATGACAAGTTGACAACACTAATTATAGTACATTGGCATTTGGAAACTACAAATCCATAATCCACAACTACATCAGTTGAATGAAAGATTCTTTCATCTTCACAACCCCTCAATAATTTGGTAGGAAAATAGTTTGTAGATATTTCACATGTAAAATGTTTATTATACCCATATTTATTGTGTTCAAGAATGAACAGGAAATAAGATATTTTTTTATATATGGGTCCACAATATAAATATACAAAAAATCAAGAAGGAATTGTGAGGTACGTTTTATCTCCAATCACAATCATTTTCTTCATGTTAGGAATTCTTGCAAGAATTGTCACAATTTTCAATTATCCAAAGAAACTTTTTTTTTCCTTTCTAAATTAACAATGAGATATGAATAGAATCATATTACAAATAATGAAGTATGAAAGATTGGGTCATATGCCACTAGACTATTCGGTCATCGACAATATCCAAAAGACTATTCAGTCATCGGCATATCAAAAGAAACTTGAATTCTATAAATAACCTTATGGGTCCTCATTCATTTCATGTGATCAAGGGTGCCTTAGCTTGCTTTTTTATACAATAGAAAAGTTAGCACCCAACACTAAACCAAAGAATATCATCAAAAAATGGATTCCTTTTCTTCTTCTTTCTTTTCACAACTTCCCAAAACTGCCCTTCTTCCTCCCACCAATGCTCAACCATCACCCAACTATTTTCCCCTCCTTCACATTTCATCTGTTAGAATTGAAGAAAACCCACAAACCATAAGCTCTACACCCACATCTACAACAACCCAAAGTCCACCAAAGCCTCTCAAGAAAAAACCAACTTCAAAACAAACTCAACTTAGGCCTTTGCCATCTTCCACCACATCCTCATTACAACTACAACCATCCTCATTCCCTACAACCTTCTTCAGTGCAATCGATGATTTCATAAACACCTTCGTCGACCCCCCTACCCGCCCCTCGGTTGATCCCAAACACGTCCTCTCCAAGAACTTCTCACCAGTTCTTGATGAACTTCCTCCAACTGAGTGTGAAATACTTCAAGGCTCTCTCCCATCAGCCCTTGATGGCGCCTACATACGCAATGGCCCCAACCCTCAGTTCCTCCCCCGGGGCCCCTACCACCTTTTCGATGGGGACGGGATGCTTCATTGCATCAAAATCCATCAGGGTAAAGCCACACTCTGCAGCCGCTATGTCAGAACATACAAGTACTTACTTGAACGTGAAGCCGGAGCACCCGTTATTCCTAACGTGTTCTCCGGCTTCAACGGCCTCACAGCCTCGGCTGCAAGAGGGGCTCTGAGTGCAGCCAGAGTATTCACAGGGCAGTTTAATCCCACCAATGGATTCGGCCTAGCAAACACTAGTGTGGCTCTGTTTGGTGGGAACTTATTCGCCTTAGGCGAATCAGACCTCCCATACAGAGTCAAAATCGCTCCAGATGGAGACATAATCACTCTTGGTCGCCATGATTTCGAAGGCAAGCTTTTCATGAGCATGACCGCACACCCTAAGACTGATCCAGAAACAAAAGAAACCTTCGCTTTTCGATACGGCCCAATCCCGCCATTCTTGACATATTTCAAGATCAACCCTGATGGAGAAAAACAACCAGATGTCCCAATCTTCTCCATGACAAGTCCTTCCTTCTTGCACGATTTCGCGATCACGAAAAAGTATGCAATCTTCACTGAAATCCAAATCGGAATGAACCCAATTGAGATGATATCAGGGGGATCACCTGTGAGTGCCGATCCAGGAAAAGTTCCAAGAATTGGTATAATCCCCAAGTACGCGAAAGATGAATCTGAAATGAAATGGTTTGAAGCTTCAGGATTCAATAATGTTCATGCAGTTAATGCTTGGGATGAAGATGATGGAGATACAGTTGTGATGATTGCTCCAAACATATTGTCGGTTGAACATACACTTGAACGTATGGAATTGGTGCATGCTTCAATGGAGAAAATCAAGATTGATATGAAAACAGGGAGGGTATGGAGGCATCCTTTATCTACAAGGAACTTGGATTTTGCTGTGATCAATCCAGCTTACATTGGAAAGAAAAACAGGCAAGCATATTTTTATTGTCAAACATATCATACTGAAAGTAAATCTAACATTATTCGGGAGAGGGAAATGGACTCGAACCCAGGACCTCCAATTGTGGAGGTTGGGTCAGCATATGCATCTCCTAAATTTTTTATTTTTCCATTTTTGGTTAATTCAAATTTTAAAGCAAACTGCATATAGAGAAGGTATAGTCAAGAAACGTTTACGTTTTGTAAAACACAATTTAGTGTATATTTGTCGATTCGTTCGTTCTCACATAAAATTCTCGAATCCGTTGAATTCTTACACTAAAAATCTTGATTTCGTCATTAAATTGATAACAACCATTTTCATAAATTAGTTATGTATTTTTAGCGGCAATCCATCATCAAGAAGTGTGACATGTCCTATATATGACTAATTTTACTATACTTATCCGTTTAATTATTCATATATAACATACTCAATATGTTATTATTACATATGTAGAAATATTTTTTGCCATGGTGTGTAGTTGTACCTAACATTTCTTTTTCTTATTAACCGATTTTATACATAAAATCCCAATCCCCTCCCCTACATGACTCACCGTTAGACGACGTTTTAGGAAAGAATTTACATGTACGAAACCATAATATTTTACAACTCGAACATAATAAAATTGTGCATAAAATGCAGGTATGTCTACGCTTCGATTGGCGATCCGCAACCAAAAGTGGCAGGAGTGGTGAAGGTGGATGTCTCAGTAGCGGAGGGAGATAGACGTGATTGCATAGTTGCTAGCAGGATTTATGGAGAAGGTTGTTATGGTGGTGAACCATTCTTCGTGCCTAAACTCCCTAATAATAATAATAACAATAATAATAATAATAATAATGGAAAATTATTAGAAAATGAAATTGAAGAAGATGATGGGTACTTGGTGTCATATGTGCATAATGAGATAAATGGGGAATCAACATTCCTTGTTATGGATGCAAAGTCACCTACTCTTCAAATTGTGGCTCAAGTTAAATTGCCTCGTAGGGTGCCCTATGGTTTTCATGGATTGTTTGTGAAGGAAAGTGACCTTAACAATGTATGAGTCAAAATTATTATTTACATTCATATAAATGTATATACAAGTATTGGATGAGCTATTTAGTATGGAAAGTGATAGTCTACCTATCTTGGAAATGGACAACACTATTGTAGAGAATTGTATGTATATATAATAATACTTCCTCTTTTAACTCTTCCTTATAATAAAATTCAAATCTTAATTTTATGGATCAGGTGGCTAGCTCAACCACTAAATTATTCAATTATCTCGATCAAGTTAATTATATACAACTCCATAAACTAAAGACTTACACTTTCAACTCATACAATAGAGGATTTGACTACGCACTTAGAAACTTAAAATTGTACGCCCCCCAAAAAAAATCATATTTAAGTTAGTTTTAGTAATGTTATAAATTAATGTTGACATGTATGTAAGTGATCACATTTTTTTTTTTTAATGATACCATGAAGTTAAATATACGTAAGTCCTTTCTACAAAATTAGTTTTACTATTTGCTTGTAAAGATTTTGCAATTAAACTTTGAAATTTTTATTTACAAATTTATTTTCATATTGCCCTACAATATAGCCAAAGTTTCAAATTACTCCCTCATAATTTATCAAGTCTCAAATTGCTACTAAACCACATCTTGTTCATTTTGCCCCTTATATCTTAAAATTGTCCCTTCAACTATTCAAATTATTCCAAACTAATGTATTATTGTTTTAACAAAAGGAAAAACTTGGTATAACACAATTATTTATTTTTGGGGGGGAGTTCTTTAAAATAACAAAATTGTCAATTAAAAATTAATCTGACCTTAATTATCTCTTTCCTCACACCCTAAATCCTACTCCCACCCCCACCCCTGCTCCCTTACCCGCATGTTGCCCCTAACCCCAAGCCCCATTATTTTTTTGGTATTGGATTTGTTAGATACTTGATTGGAGGGGGTTGGGGTGGAGAAAAGGGTATGGTGATATTTGTAGGGATGAAGGATGGGGATGTGGGCAACAGGCGAGCATAGGAGCATGATTGGGGGTGGTGTGGGGGCAGGGTGAGGTAGGTGTGAGGAATAAGATAATGGAGATGGGGTTAATTTTTAATTAATAATTTTGTTATTTTAAGAAAGTGCCCTAAAAACTGATACATATGTTATTCCAAGTTTACCATTTCACTACAAGAACACTATATTAATGAGTTGAGGGGCAATTCGAATAGAGGCATGGACAATTTTAGGTTTAGGGGGCAAAATAAAACAGATATTAGTCTATGGGGCCATTTGAAGCTTAACAAAGTATCAAATGGCAATTTGAAACTTCTACAATAGGAGTCAATTGTAAATTTGGTCTCAAACAGTGAGATATAATTGCACTTTAGTCTCACACAGTTATAGTGTTGCAGATTCGTCCTTGAAAATGGCATAAGTGTTGTAGTATGGTCCCAAAAAAAAAAACAGGCACCAATGTGTAACAGTTGTCACTTTTGAGGAATATATCACAATACTTGAGCGACTTTCGAGGACTAATATGCAACAATGTAACTATCTGGGACCAAAATGCAACTTCATCCCACTATCTGGGACTAAATCGGTAATTATCTCTCTTATAGATATATATCATTAGTTTATCCTATTTATATAGTTCCTCTCATAATCATCTTTCACAATCATATTTTAATTTCGAAAAAAAGACGAAACCGAGGCTGAGGAAATATGTGGTGATATTAGATGTGAATGATTACTACAAACTTTATTTTGGCAAGTGTATATTACACATTTTGTATAGGCACATTTAAATTCAATTTGATAAGTGATGGAAAAGATTCTAACTTCTAACTTCAAAGGACCACAAATGCTTCCATCCTTTTATAGTTTTATCTATTATCTTCAATTTTAAAGGAGCTCTATCGCCTCTTCATGTTTGTTGCTATCAACAAGGGCATTTCTGTCAAATTTTCGAATTATAATGAATATTGGAGAAAAAGGTGGAGTGAAAGAGAGATTCACAGATACAATTTAAAGAAAAATAGGTATTGGCTAAGAGCTTTGTCAACTAGACAACTATATATGTAGTTTGTACCTTAAGTAACACTCCAAATGGTGCAATCACATTTTAATTGTCGGTTGACATAATTACAGTATCGTTTTATGGATTATAATTTATAAACACTACTTACTACTTACTTGGACATAATCGATATTTTTACCGAAATAAATATTAAATAAAAATTTTAAAATCAACAATCGTATAAAAAATAATACTAGTTAATAGTCTCTCGTATAGAAGTACTTCTTCGAATTATTATTAATTTTTTATCACACAATAAAAGTATACAAGCTAAAATAACTTCCAAATAACTTATTCTCCTACAACTTATGAAATTTGAGAACATGGAATTTCAATACATAACTTTTTTTTTCTAATTCTCTAATTAAATATAGTGTAGATGCAAAAAATTACTTCCTTGTTATAATATTATTTTTTTAGCAACAACTTACTTTATTAAGGATATGGAAAACATTAGTATTCTACCCTCATTTTGTAAGGTTTAATAAAAAGATATGAACTCAAGCCTTAAATCAATTTCTTGAGATGTGAACTCTTGTTCGAATGATATATGTAATGTTGGAGTTATTATTAATTAGACTTTTTTTCATCTGGGCACCTGAGCTTCTGATATTATAACAAAAAGGCACCTGATAAACTTTTTATAACAAGTAGGCATCTGAGACGAAAATTTGGCACCTGAACTTTTGGTTTTCTCTTTTTTCGGATTTTAAACATTTAAATGGAGGGCAAAATAGGCAGATCACATCTTAAACTAACTAAAGCAAGAATTTTAACCCAACCTCTACCAACCCATTTAACCCAACCCCATTAATATCTATCTATTTCATCTTCTACTCTATTTGTAGGCTATGATAAATTTCTTCATCAACAACCCTTTCTTGGCTTCAATTTGGTTCAATAAAAAAGACCAAATCGGAAGACCAAATCGGCCAACCGAGTGCCATTAAGACCAAATCGGCCAAGACCATAATTCCGGGACTATGATTTGCTAAGAGATTGAGATTGACAATCATCTCTAAGAGATGGAAATAAATTAATTTGCTAGAGAGAATTTCTCCTTCTTTTCTACCATGGAAATCCGCCCAATATAATTCTTCAGATTTGAGCCTATGAGGTTGTACATGTTGTTGTTGCTTGGGCAAAATGGCCGAGTTCAGATTTGAGCCCTTGAGTATGTGTACAGAAGTGTGAAAGTTCAGATCTGATGAAACGGAGGGAGTATAATTTATGAATGGTAGTCTATGGTTGAGGTTGTACATGTTGTTGTTGCTGCTTCAAAGGTTTATTCTTTTTGGACCCGCTTGAGTTTAGGGCTTGGAGTAATCGATTCGTATCTTGGCGGGATGGTCCCAGATTAATGCTCTGCTTGCAATATTGATTAAGTCAATCCAAGTGAGTTAGGTTAAAATGGAGCTATTAATTAAGGAGGAAGACAAACCAGACGAAATGACACCTGAACTTTTTCCTCGAAATTTGGCGCCTAAAATCTTTATTCGGATTGGCACCTGAACTTTTTTGTATATTTTTCCTCCAAGATGTCATATTTTCAATATGACTAACTTGCCCTAGGGTTAAGGATTTTAAAATTGTTTAAAATCTGAAATAAGAGAAAATCAAAAGTTCAGGTGCCAAATTTTCGACTCAGGTGCCTACTTGTTATAAAAAGTTCACCAGGTGCCTATTTGTTATAATATCAGAAGTTCAGGTGCCCAGATGAAAAAAAGCCTATTAATTACACTTTGAAACTCACAAGTTTTATGTTGAAAAATCAATAAATTTAATAAGAATCTACTACTTTATTAAGGATAAAATAAGAAAGATGGTGAAAAAGCACGTTCAAATGTTAAACAATATAATAAAAAAATATAAAAATTTTAGTCAAAACAATACGTTAAAAATGGAGAAAAGTATAACTTAAGGATTACATATCTTGTTAATCCATCTTTGGAACCTTAAGTCATATGATTTTGATTTTCATATCCTCAGAATAAATTTATGATCAATTTCTTTGATATCCTTTTAATCAAATTAATATTTAATCATAATCTTAATTGTTAATTATAAAATTTATTCATGTTTTCATTATTTCTATCATTAACAACCAATATATAGTTCTTGTATCATTAAATCAAATAGTATAAAACGAAATAAACATAAATTTGCTCCGACAATATAAAAATTGTTATGACATTATCAACTGCCTATTCGGAAAATTGGAATGCTATGTTCAATACGTTAAATGAAATCAAATTTCCAGAAACAAATAGCTATTGTCTTATTGATTAGATTTAGAGGCACAAAAGCAACATATAAACTGTATACAGTGTGTCTTTCCTAACTACATGTCATGTTTCTCGTTACACATTTCCATCTAAACATGCAAGATAACTAACAATGTTGGTTAATTAGCATAAACATTTTTGTCACAAATCACATCTCCTACTTGATTTTAGAAGAAAATAATCTGACAAAAATCTAAAAATATATACCATTAGACAACACTAGATCAGTAATGATGACAGTTGTATAGATATTTATAGAGCATCACATGAGAAAGGGGACCATTTTGTTTCCAGGTGTTCTATCTTAAGCACACTCACATAATTACATTGCTTTCACTCTTAATTGCAAATAACGACTACTTTGGCCAATCAATTTATGTGCTTCAAGTAGAGTATTATATCCATTCTCTTGAGGGATTTAAGAGGTCAAGAACTTTTATAAATGTGTAGAGATATACACAGAATCTAATGAATAAAAACAAATTCACGATCAGTCATGGATATTAATCGCAATAATAAGAATAATTATAACGAAGCTGAAATTTGAACCCTAGTGGTCGAAACAAGTCAAAACATCACAGAATAACTATAGGACAACATACCCGATAATGATTTACTTGAGCAATGCAATACTTTGTTTAGATCGAAAATAAGCTTTGTTTAGACAAAACAATAATATGAATGGAATATAACATAAAACAGAGTTGATATTTTCATTCAACTTAACATATGACTATAGAGAAGTAATAGTTATTGTAAAAAATAGAGCATCACTCTCTATATGAATTTCTGCCTCTTCTATTTAGTTGAGCAATAGAACCATCAAATCCCTAAAATTGTCCGTATTTGATCGGGGGGATGTCTTGCCAGTGATTTGGGTTCAGGGTATTGATTATTTGGATCCATGATTGCTTCATAAATAAGTTCATAAGCTTCTAAGAGTGATCGAGCTACTTGAACACTAGCTTCGGATCGAATACTTGGAACCTGTATCTGCTCGAATTCGGGGAGAGAACTTTCACTCCCTAAGATCAGCCCAAAGAAGGTCTTCAAAGAATCTGAAAGCGAGGCAGGCGCAGTATCTTCTAGCTCGGATAAAGGTTTTGCAACACCAGTGACATTGTTTACCGAGCCTCGGAAATAAGACATCTTGTTTGACAAGTCGCACCTTCTCAATATGGCCTCTACTTCCTTATCTACCAACCCATGGATGTGACTTTCTATCATGCCTCCAAGCTTATTAACGTATTGGGATGCCACTTCATGTCCAAGCAATGGTTGCCGGATATCGCACAAGCAGTTTATGAGAAATATCCTGGAAGGTGTTTCCCGACTCTGCATGAGAAATGAAGTCGGTTAAGAAGACTCCAGTGCCTAATGATTAGCTCTACATTTCACAACAATTATGAAAATACAGTTCTGAGAAGTATCGAATCGTTTTGAAATATTTTGACAGAATTTGATTGATGTCTATTATACTGATATAGCAAAAAAGGGTTGGACAAGAGCATGATAATGTGGTCAAAATGTGCCTCTACTTCAAGCAATACACTTTACAATGGACGCTGAAGTGTTAAAACACAATTTTGAAATTAAAATTAGATTATTCTAACATCACTTGAAGCTATCTATTCAAGGAAACGAGAAGAAGCAGTAATAACCTGAGTTGGAGTGGCTGATCCAGTCTTGTCCAAAAGAGCATCCACAGATGATTTTCGAGCTTGAGTAGAGTCAGGACCGATTCTACTTCTTCGGGAGGACTGAATGGCTCCCTTAGACTTATGTGCCTCTGCAGCTTGTTCACACATCTATATACATGGATCTCAGATGAGAACTTGAGTTGAAACATGTCTAACAGAAGCAGGATCATTTTTTATTTAAGTTTAAGACAGAATCAGGTAAATTGTGAATACTTCTTCTAAGTGACACCTCTATATCTTACACACTCCTGACAGATGGTCATAAGATCAAGCACTACCTCACATCATGAGATGGCATCCAAAGATAGTAAAACATAATTAATCTGCCAAAAAGAACACGAACTAAAATTCCATGCTGAAGAAAAATCCTACTATTACTCGCACTTTCTCTATGTTCAGTTAACCACGAGGATATATAACACTGATGTCGTACAATATTTGCAGGGAAGTCATCGTGCAAACTACGGGTAGACTATGAAAATTACCATCATTCCTTGACTGATTTTAGGCTACACCTCAAGTCAAAACATTAAACACCCAGACCACTTATCTATGTAGGAGTTTATAAAAAGTTTGTTTTTGCCCCAAAAATTGCTGTTCATGCTTAAATTTAACGGATTTAACGGAATGGGGACCAAATTGCACCAATATACACACTTTCAGGGACCATTTTCGCAACAGTGCCACTTTCGGGGATCAAAGTGCACCAGGCCCCCACTTACTGGGACCATTTCAGCAATTAACTCCAAGAAAAAATAAATGAAACAAGGAAAGAAAATAAGTCTAGTGAAGATGAACATATTTTCAACGATAGTGGTTAAGTTAAAGAATAACAAACCTGTATGATGGGATCTAGAAGAGCAGATATAACAGGATCGAAGTCTGGCCTTTGGCCTGATGCAGGAAACATCATGCCGTTATGTGTTTCAATGATCTCAAGCAGCAACGAGATTCCTTCTCTAACCGCAGGTGGCGAAGAAAGATCTACAGCAACCAGAGGAGGATATCTTAGAAGCTTCTCTCCTCTAGTTTTTAAAATGTCAAAAAATGTCTTTTGAGCAGCATCCTTGAGCACCCATAGAGTATTAGAAAGAGCCGTTTCTCTCCCTAGCAAATCAGAGATCTGTAAAAACCATTTGGTATTAGAACAAGAAAAAGAATCCAGGATGGAAAAGAAGAAACAGCAATGATATGCTTAAAGAGTTTACTTA
This sequence comes from Echium plantagineum, assembly GCA_003412495.2. NCBI lineage: Eukaryota > Viridiplantae > Streptophyta > Magnoliopsida > Boraginales > Boraginaceae > Echium > Echium plantagineum. The sequence goes on from QFAX02000193.1 coordinate 14,962, forward strand.
CAGTGTAGCTGTAAAATTCCAAGGTATTACTGAGCTTGTAAGCAACTATCAGATTAGGCTGAGACTGCAAGACCTGTTCAACTCTCACTTTAAATGGCCGACAAACTCCTTCAAAGATCCTGTCTAAAACAAACGTCAGATCTGCTTCTGTTTTTGCCGATTCATTATCCGATCCGTTGCTGAATTGTTGAGGAGCGGATCCAACATCTGTGGCAGCATCAGGATCAAGCAGAGCAAGTACAAGTTCCCTTTCAGATGCTAAAGCCTGTTGTATCATGGTGACAAGTAGATACATTCAGTGGATTTATGGACTTTATATCATCAAGATGCAAACAGCTTCAATCTTTGGTTACCTGATGTAGCCAACCAAGCATGTCGCCAACATATCTTAAAGGATCGTGAGCGTGAACTTCAATTGGCCGAGGTAATCCACCAGGTCCTCCACGAGTAAGAGCACTTATAAATCTTCTGAACAGCGCATTGTGCCGCATATTGGCTACCTGAAGATGAAAATTTTATGTATGATAACAAATGTCAGAACACAGAGCAAGCAGTACTCTTTATGAAATCTAAGATTTTGGCATCCCGACGACTACCTCTTCAGCACAGTATTTAAAAAGTACAGGTCTCTCTTTAAGACAGCGCACTGCTGTTCTTAGAAGATCACTAACTTCTGGATTATCAACATCACCCAATCTCCTGCACTCTTGCTGAACCCACCTAAGTTCAAGAGGAAACATAATAGAACACCATTGGCGAAAAGACTGGTATTAACTACTAGACAAAATGTTACAAAACATTGTTACTGTGAAGTGTAAACTAAGTGAAGTATATATGAACTTTATTGCTGATGTGAAATAATTTAATGTGAACAAATTTTTGTCTATCCAAGACAGGGACCAGTGCTAGAAATTAAGTTGGTGTCCAATTGGACCTCAGAAAAATGGAGGATGGAAGGCTTCCTATTACAATAATAGTACACTCCTAGGACTCCATGCATCGACTTAAATGTAGTATTCGCTCAACCTAGGTAACACAAGGTCACTTCTGAGGTCGAACTAATATTCAGGGAGAAATAATTGCAAGTGATAAATAAACTGTTCTATTATGTTGACAAATAAGTAACACTAAAAAGTAAATCTGAGGTAGAATATTCTAATAATACCAGTATAAATTTTGGTTATAAGAAAATGGTTGGTTTGACGATTAAAGTTTAGTACATGATTTTACATCAGTAATGGCTGTGTACTTCAATATATTTGATCTAGTGACTGAGCAGTCCAATAAAATGTATAATTACATTCAGTGATGTTACTTCTTATAATTTTCATAAATAACATTATCTAACCATATATTAATGTAACAATGAAAACTTTGCAGCTGTACAAAAATTTGGAGTTCAAATTGATCATCACATTAGGATATATTTCAATTACCAGGACCAACTAAATAATTACAAAGGAAGCTTAACTAAACGTCCAGTCAAGAAAACAAAATTTTACAAAAATAAGAACAAACTGAAGTTCTGCAGTTACTGATGTACTAAACAGATATATTTCAAACAGAAGCACGTAGCTTCCACTTTTCTAGAGTTATCTATATTACATTGCAGATTGCACACAGAAAACCAAATACTAGAATGCTTAAACAATTAATTTAGTAGACTACCTGCAAAGTCGCTCGTATGCACCTTCTTGGTAGTCGGCCATCATATCCATTAGGTCTAAGCCTGCACGCTGCCAAACCCGTTCAGGTGAGTTCTTCCAAGTGCCAGAGCCTTTAAACTTTAACTCCATTACTAATATAAAACATTGAGTAGAAGTATGTTGTTGCAATGATGCAGTGTATATATGTTACAAAAATTCGAAGTTAAATTGATATTTCAGTAACGTACTCCTAGGATGAGTTTTGAAACTTCCTAACATACTTGAATATGAATAGTCAATGACCTTTTATGTTATCACAAATAGCAGCAAAAAAGAGAGGCACACTTTGAAATGCAATGGAATAGGACAAAAGGTAGAAAGTTGATGAGTCGGGAGGTTCCGTAGATTATAAATACTCCCACAATTTCAAAAAGACAGTCTAGTTTTGCATTTTGATTATTGACTTTTTACATTTTGAACTCAAATAATTATACAACTATGTACGTAAGCATTGTATAAAATCTGATGGAAGATATATCGAAAGATAGTTTTACACTACTAACACAATAATTTTTACTCAAATTAAAAACGTTTTGTGTTTTAATTAAGTTCACAAACTTTTTTACCTTTGACCATCGGGAAAAAAAAAGTGGACCGGTCTTTTTTAAATGGAGCTAGTAGTATATTCAAATAACATTCCATGAAAAATATAAAAAATGGAAATCAGAAATATTATATATAAGGAAATTTCACTTGATCGATCGAAACTATCAAAAGAGATATGGGTACTCCTTTTAGGAACATTATTGAAATCACTATAAAACAATGATGATCACTGGATGAGTTCAAAGCCCAACAAGTTGGCAGAGCGTCTAGTCGAAAGATTGCAGCTATGAAATGGAAAGGAAATTTAAACATTAATTGAGGTCCAGTTCTACCATAAAACGAAGAAGACATCTTTGAAATACTATATAAAATTGCAATAGGACGATGGTGCAAAACATTCTAGTCCTATAGTAGGGGCAATGAGAAGTAGAATTTGAAAAAAGGAATTATCTCTGATGGTGGACAAATATAAACCATTATATGAGCTCCCAATTCGAAAATGGCTGCTTTCCTTAGAGATATTTCATGAAATTTCTGAAGTCAGTGGCAGTAAATAATCAGACGACCCTTTTGACACCCGCCCCCCTCTACAGGGCGTGCCCAGGATAGCAAGCAACTAGGCCAGAAGATGCATCTACACAGCCAATGCCGGAGTGCCCATAAAAAATGCACTGCTGCTACGACAGAGGTTTTACTTAATTTAAATTTTTCAGAGAAAAGAATCCTCCTAATCAATTTCTGGGTTGTTTTGCCATCCGTGCTTGTTCTACTATAATGCAGCTGGACACGTAGGTTTATAACATACCATGTAATCATTAGAATATATATCCAGCACATTCAACAAAGTGAGGCTTCTTCTATAACAAAAAAAGGTCGAATTAAGTTGGTGGTAGATAGCTGGCCATTAGATATAATAGAATATGAACACAGCATATACCGAATATAACTGTGTGTTTGTGAGTCCACCATTAAAACAAAAAATAATACCCAGAAAAGGAAATAAATGCTTTTTGCACCAATGTACGTTAGCCATTAGCCACAAGTAAGATACACCAGAAAAAGCAAGTAACCAGAAGTCAAGTATTGGCAGGGATAAGTTACCTGATGGTGCGTTCTCAGAAGCACTTTGCAATTGGCATGAATTTCTTGAACATGCGCCAGTGCCTTAAAGAAATTCTCGTCTAGTTCTTCCTCCCTTAATGCATTGATCTGTTCCTCGTAAGATAGGAACAATAGTAAAAACCGGCGAAGATAAGAAAAATCATATCTCAGCATTACTACGATTAAGAATTAGAGTAGAAATGAGACCTCTTCACTAGAAAGCTGATAATCACGAAGGAAATATGACACTATCTCTTGTCTTTGGGTAGTAACTTCAAGTTCTTGTTTGAGCCTCTCTGTGGTACTGATAATATCGCCAGTGGCGGCATTACAGCTGCTTAATGCCTTAGCTATCCTATATATACAAGAAAACGATACTTAAGGAATGATTATGTTCTACCGTTTCCCGCATATAGAAGTAACTAATATCATAAACACATCAAAAAATATATTGAAAGCAGCACATCAGCTAATTTAAGCTTCCTCGACATAACTAACATCTATTGTTAGCTGGTGACATTAGCCCAAGTCCTTGCATACAATAAGCTTTTTAATTGACCAGACTTTTTACAGACTGGTAGCAGTTAGAAACGCACTAAAATATGTTTTGGTTCTCCAAAGCACTCTTGCCTCCACAAATTTGTAACTGTCGATCATTAATATATACACGATTCGAAGAATAGATCATACTCAATACTGAAAGTTAGTGATACTTTTCCCTCTATGGATCTACCACCTTCGGGATTACAAAAGTGCTACTAGATCAATTTGAATTTCAACTGAGATGTTTGACTTAACTAGGTCGTCTACTTGTTCAATAAAACCTCTGAGCTAAATACTAAATAGTTTCATCATCTTTTGGTAATAATACAAAATTATACAAATGAACAGGGGTTCCAAAAGTAGGTTGACTATTTGTCGAATAAACCTTCCCGGTTAAATTGCAGTGTGGATCATATTTACCGTGAATAATGTGTCAAATTGTTGATTATCACATAAGTATGACCGATGATTCGATGAATTCGATAATGACATAGTCTATGAAATTTGAGCAACAAGTAAAAGAAACTATAAACAATACGTAATACATAATTAAGAAAAACATCAACCGAAATAGTAATGAAACGTACTTATCACAACATTCAGCAAGTGAATCAACTTCCTCCTCCACGCGATCCAATGCCTACACAACATCACATTACCAAAAGTAATAAATCTCATAATTTCATTGAAATTAATCAAATCAGATAAATAATCAAACTAATAGTAATAAATACTTGTTGAGCAGCAAGAGAGGCTTGGAGGAATTCATGGTTGATGGAGAGGGAGCGTTTCTCGACAGTAGATCGGAGGTTACGGCGGCTCTGAGGGGTATTTTCGGAATAAAATGTGGACAATGTGTTGAGTGACGATAACAGATCGGAGGTGTCCGTACGTGTTTCGAGAACTTTCTTCAGCTTCCGGGATAACCCAGGGGCTAATGCGGTAGATGTTCCCATTTTCCGATTCACATTAATGCATTTTCTTGCTTACTAATACTAACTCAACTTCTTACCTAGCTTCGTGAATGCTATTAGCGAAAAAAACCAATTCTCTAATTCTTTATCAATTTTCTTTATCAATTGAGCTACCACGACAGCGTGAAAACTATTACCAACTTGATGTGTGCTGGAACTTGAAAATATGTTTTTGCCTCATTCAAATGGACATCAAGCCTATTGCACCCGTTGACCCGTAACATGGTCTTTTTTTTTTTGGGTATGAGATGACTCGAATTTTCTCGCCTATTTATTAGAGGTAAATGTATTCGTTATCAAGTTGCACATTTTTATCACATGACTGCATAGTTTTAATAAGGTCGAAATAGGTATAATCGTGTCTTGGAAATAGTATTATCTATCTGAGTTGTTATACACAGTATATGTTGTTATTATTTAGTTGGATCCGAGATATTAAATAACCTGATAGCATAGACATTTTATCGAATCAAGAATCGAAACGCTTAAATTTTTTTTATCGATTTAGTTGGAAAAAAATGCCGAACAAAAGTGATAAAAAATAAAGTAAATCAGAAATGAAAAAAATTAGTCGTTTTGAAGGGTCTAGACATTCATTCAACTATGTTAATTGTCTTCATTTTTATTCTTAGCGAAAATATCCAATATCCAAAGCTTAAACCATTCGGGCAAAATAATCCCTAAACCAAAGAAATTTTCAAATTGCCAACCCCTGCAAGTGAAATTGTTGGTAGTGATGAAAAGTCTATAGATTTGATATTATCAGATTATCAGACAAAATTAGAGCTAATTTATTGTTGTAGTGAAAGCATTAATCCCTAACTAATTGTAGGGTTCCAATGGAGGAAGAGGGAGGGGGGCCAAGATTAAGCAAGAGATTTTCAGACAAAGGAGGAGAAGTAGATTTGAAGACCAAAGCAGGAACAGCTTGGTCCCACAACTTCCTTAACCAGAAGCCATGGCATCCTCTCTCCTACCCTAATCAACGCCGCAAGTGGATCGCCGAACAAACCTTCGCCGAAAAGGAACGCCGTGCCGAGGAAGTTGCCCGCGAGGTAACCACCTTCTTTTTTATTACTGTCCCAAAATGATTGTCCAATTTTGAAACAGACTTTTGAAGCGTTGACTTTTCTGATTTTTTACTTGAATGGGATTGTATGTGTGGGTGAACATATGGGGCAAATGTTTGAAAAGATTGTATTTTTTAGCAAGATTACTTTCAACTTGGTAATTTTGACTGAGATGGATATCAATATGCCCCATTGCCTATGAAGAGAGAGAGGGGGGGGGGGGGGTCATATAGTGCACAGCCGTGCCCATATAAACACGGAAGCTATTTCCGAATTGACCAAGAGTGAAGTGCAAATGCAGTACTTTGTGTAGCTAGTGTAATGACTCATGAGCCATTTTTTAGTCACATATGATGTCTATAGTTTTGATATTGATCACTAAAATTGAAGTGGACATTGGACAATCTTTTAGGATGGTGGTAGTATAGTATTTGGTAGAATATATCAAAGATGTATTTTCAACCTATGTCAATTCGAATATACGTGAGCCAATTAAGACTACAAAAGTTGCTAATTTTAATAATTGAAAAACAATCTGGACATTTTTTTTTGTAAGGGGATTAGTAATCATTTGATTTGATTAGATTTCCTGCTATATGGTTTTGGGCTTACTGTAACCCTCCTACTGGTTGCATTTTATATTTCTAAGTATTCATATATGTTCGCGTATTTAAATACGTGGTTAGATGCCGGTTACACTTGCACGGTTGCACCCATCAATTGAATAATTTGATGAGTATTTATTTACTGGGGTAGATATTCTTGTAGAGAACTTGCACTAAATTAGCTTGTCGATGTAGTTTATTTATAATCTTGTGTATTGTTGAAGATAAGTTTACACATACAGGTGCTGTTATCTGTGGTTTAGTGTGCACTACATAATATACCATTCTATATTACATTCCTCTTAATTTTACTTGACATTTGCTTCAGCTTTGCATACCTTCCCTTACAATCACTTTCTTAGTTATCTTCTTAGTATAGGTGTATCTTTCATTTGGATGAGTGAGCATGCACCTTGTTGTGTTCGTCTTTTATGATGCTTTGTGTTTATCCTTTACAGCAATTATGCCTGCTCGTGATATTGAGACGCTTATTCATTTTGACATGTCATCTTTCTGCAGTATGCTCAAGAGCAGGACTTTTTCAGACAGACAGCTCTTGTCTCAAGGAAAGAGAAGGAAAAGGTAACTTTACATTTTCGTTTGATGGAAGTTTGGTTGTGTATACTTAACATGTCTTGTTAGGTTTTCCATTTATCGCTTAGCTATTGGCAGTTACTTGTTAGTCTTTGTCGGTATTACCTATAGTTGGCGATTTTACACTACACCTATTGATTACTATACTTCACCTTAGGTGGTAAGTTACATTGACACCCTTAAAAGACTCCTGGTGATAATACACCATGAAAACCATCAATTCATCAGGGGTGACATTGGAATTTACCTAATGGAGTGTAAAAATTCTCTAGCCTAAAGATACTAGATAGACCTATTCAAGATACTTGATACTTGTTAATGCTAAGAATAAATATGTTCACATCTTATTACCATGAATTGCATTAATGTTGGCAACCACTGATAAATGGTAGATGGAGATGATGAAAGCTGTCAGCTTTATGTATATCCGACCTCCGGGTTACAATGCAGAGAGTGCAAAAGCTGCAGAGATTGCTGATGAAAACAACAAGGAGGATCAAGGTGAAACTGACCCATCTGCTGGAGCTTCTAGTTCAAAGTAGCTAAATTCCCCGTCTCTGTTCTTGTTCTTGTTGTTGACTTAATTCCAGATAACGTTGGAACGTCAAACTGAAAAGTAATGATTTATTTCTTGTAGGCAACTAGACTCTCTGCCTCCTAGTGATGAAAAGAAGAAAATGAGACCAAAAGATGTTTTTGGTCGCCATCTACCAACTGGTGAACAATTTGAAGTCCTCAAGAATGCCCCGAAGTAAGAATTCTTCATCAATCTTCTTTCCGAGTTTCCATCACATTACAAGTGATCTAAACTATTCCTTCTTTTTTGCAAATAAATAGTAGTGATGAACTACTTATAACTTTGACCAATAAGCTCTAAACAAAATATAGTCAGCCAACTATTGTATATATTACTACTAAGTACTAACACAACTCTAAGTGATAAGAAAGTATACATATTATGCCCACCCTCTTTGAATTATTCTTAATTTGGGAGAGATTGTAAGCCTGCCACTCACTGATTTACTCCAGGTTGGAGACAGGTGTTCATGGGCGGGCAAAACCTTTTGGAATTGAAATACGTAATGTAAAATGTGTTAGATGCGGTAACTTCGGCCATCAGAGTGGCGATCGCGAATGCCCACTGAAAGATGTTATCATGCCGAATGAGGAAAGTCGGTTGAAAAGAGATGATCCTCTCACAGCTATCCTTGCTCAGACAGAGGCTGCTGAGGTAATCTTAGATTTTTAGCGCATATACTATCTTTTCATTATCATTAAGGTATCATTGGAGTAACTAGGCGATGATGGTGTTTCGAATATAATCAATATAGTTGTGCACTTAAATTTGATCACTAAATCTTGGCGAGAGTCCTATTTAATATTTGTGAAAAATCGAGTAGGTCATTCAACTAAAAGCGGTTCAAGTTTAACCTTTATGCATCTTTATGATGGGTTGCAGCCTTTAAAGTGGGAACTGAAGCAAAAACCAGGACTGAGTCCTCCTCGCGGTGGTTTTGACTTTGATGATCCTAACCAGCAGATAGTTGCCGAGGACATATTTGATGAATATGGAGGTATGAAGCATTTAATATAAAGTTCCCAGTTTTTTCCTCCAGTGCATAAATTATCTAATGTGTTCTCTTGAAGTACAGGATTTCTTAGTGGAGAGATGCCTGAATTGCTAGCCAATTTCTCTTCTGGGAATCCGAAAAAGAAGAAAACTAGCAAGAGGAAAAAGAGAAAACACTTGTCGCCAAGTTCTGCTGAGTCCACTGATATCGAAGAAAATGCAACGTTGTCTGATAATGATCACAAAAAGTCGTCTAAGAAGAGGAAGCACAAAAGACAATTGTCTCCAACAAGTACTTCCGAGGCAAGTGATGTAGAAAAGAGTAGAATGTATTCAGAAAGAGAGAAAGGAAAGCAGCCAAAGAGTGCACATAAGAAAAAGTCAGGAAAGTATTATTCTGACCCAAGTACATCGGAGGATGACCAGGATCGGCATCGAAAAGTGAGTAATAAATGCTTTTCGAGCTCCAATCATCGACATAAAAGTAGGCATCGCCATGATCAATCGTCTGATGACGACTTTGATCGGCATCGGCACGAGAAGAAGAGTAGGAGCAGATGTAGACGGACAGAAGCAGAAGCAGATTCGTCCGACCATTCAGATCCCAGTGAGCATAGAAGTAGACATAGACGCCATCGTCACAGACACAGAGCATCTCGCTCGAGCTCACCACATCATTCAGGTGCTCGTAGACATCATCACAACCGCCGCCAGTGAGATAGTCAATGTTCTGTAACAACTCCGTTGTTGTATCGAATGACCAAGCAATATTCTTTGGCCACTGATTCTGAGTTATCGATGGAGGATTTGGTTTGTACTTCGTTTAGCTCTAAACTTCATAAGGAATTATTCTAAACACAACATGACTTTTCAACTCAGCGATACATGAAGATAAACATGTATTAGCAGCAAGTAGAATGCAATTTTTGCCTACATTTTACAGTGGAAAAGTTCTGAAAAGGTACCACTGAACCAACACATTAAAGTGTTTTTTAATCAGATTATCGTATCATCAGTACAAGTAATTAAATCCCAATGATATCCAATTTATGAAGTATAAATACCAATTTTAGAAAAGGTTTTTGCCATGTTTCAAAATTTCGAGATCAGTTTCAATCTAATTTTTTATTTACTGCATTAATTCTTGCAACACAATAATTAAATTTAGGGCAAACATTTAATTTAATTTGGGTCAGTGTGAGTAGCTTGTTATACACAAAATTTTCTATAATGAACTGAATGTGTACACAAGTGGAAGGGAGAGAATAGAAAACTCAAGTATTTTCTGTGTTATATGGTACACTACTAACAAATCAGGGGTCACCTTTCATCATGGAAACTAGACCTTGAATACATGTCTTATGTGTACACGTTGAGGGTTAGCAACAACGGCTGAACCCCAATAGATTTGTAAAGCTTACATTAGATGTACTACCGAGAGGCACTCTTGTTCAAAACAAAATCTCACCAAGGTGGATGATCATCTTCGGGAGTTGCAGGCGGCTCGGGTTTCCATCCGGGCTTCTCATCCCAGAACATGTCATAATATATGTGACCTGGGGTCTTGTTTTCCACGCAACACCAGATGCCTGTGTACCGCTTCAAGCGGTTCCTCCACTTCTCTTCCGTTTTCTGATAACACAAATGTATTAATACCAATATCTGATCTCAATGAGAGAGAGAGAGAGAGAGAGAGAGATTACCTTGTCAGTGAACCCTGAGAAGGCTTCTTTCATTGAAGAGAACTGAATGACTTTAACGGCCTTAAACGGTTCAAATAACCGCTTGACCTGTTAAGTAAAAGATAGATTTAGAGATGTGATAACGTGTAGGGAATTTCATTAAAATACAGACATGCACAAGATTAACTTTCTAAGGGTTTCACTGAAAATTTCACAATTGTAACAAGTAAGTAAATACATATATAATTTTTTTTTACTGTTGTGGTCGATGACAATGTGGCAGAAACATCAACATGCTCCAACGCCTCCAAAGATGCTTCCGCCAAAGCAGGGTACAAGGGGGTGGGGGGGTGGATAGTACATAGTCTTAGCCTTAGGATAGCAGGGAGGCTTTTCCCGAATTAGATAAGAAGCGTAGGTAGTGTGATTAGCAGTGACCAAAAAATTAACGAAACATCATTTTACATCTAATTTCAGATAGAGCAGCCACTGGCAGTTCAGACTTCGGACCCCTGGCAATTCAGACTTCAGAACTTACATTTACAGAAATCTTCAGAGCATATTCCCCATACTGATAGACATTTGGAGCTAACATGGATAACTTCATAATTTACATTTACAGAAATCTTCAGAACACACTAATAAGATAAAATTTAACTTCAGAGTAGTGATATTAGGATAGGAGCAAAGCATGGTCCTCATTGTCACACATAGTTCTTCTTCCAAGTCTTTGATATATAAAGTACATTAAAAAAAGATGGTCAAGTCTATAAGATAGTCTACATTACCGTTGCTTCAGTGCTACGCTTCGGGAATTGGAGAATACCCCTTTGAAGAGAACCATTAGAAGTTTGACAACCAGGTGACCCCTCTTGACAAAGATGTACATTCAGCCACGAGTCTTTCACCTTATTATGGAACAGTACTTCAACTATAAGTATTAAGGAAAGTGGAAGACAAGTTTTTTTCTTAGGTATAATTAATTTGTGTTGGAAGACAGGTACTTCACATTACCTGATGTGGCATTGCTGGATTCTCAAACAAAGAATACTCTCTTATGTTGATCCCAGGCCCAAATTCAGACTCTTCCATATTACTTAACATTACATGAACCTGCAAATAACACAATATACTTATTCTGCAATAAGCAAAGGACACAAATCTTTCACTTTCTCAACTCCACTATCTTTGTTCTTGATAGTCAGAACTGCTGAAGGTTCTTGATGAATATATGTGAACATATTGGTATTCATGTTGTTCACTAAGAATGCCACAAGAGTGACCAGATGAAGGAATAAAAATATGCAATGACATTCAAGAAGATACTAAGAAAAGAGCCCCATCTGTCCAGTGGGAATAACTAGATAGTTCTGTTGGCCCCACTCAATTCCTGTTAAGGGACATCCTCGTATACAAGAATTCAGTGACCAGCAGTTAATTATAATGATGAAAGAATCAATATGATGCCTTCTTCTGAATACTCTTACATTCTTCTTTAGTAAGATAGCTGAGATAAATTATATTAACAGCCCAAACAAGACTTACTTCAAAAACATGATCCATAGGGCAAAGAAAGGGCTGTCTTGTCATACTGCCTTCTAAAGTTCCAGGATGTCCAAACCATAATCTATCTAACCTGCACCATAGGGGAGGCATTACCTAAAACCACAAATGATAAAAACAAATATCAATATATGAAGTTCACACATAGTGATTGAAAAATTATGATAACATCTTGATGTAAACTAATATACTTATTATTATCAACCTAAGCTAGATCATCCAAATCAATATTGCTACCCATAGCAATAACCAAAATACTCCAGAATGATGAACCACACTTTCTTCAAAAAACAGAGAAAGAAAGACAACAAACATAATTTTGTTCGCTGGCGATTATGCCAGAGCAGTTTGATGTTGCCAGAGTGAAGTATACTCTCCCTATCTCAAAATACTTGATTGTTTAAAATAAAAGATGTCAGGCATGGATGATGGTGAAGAATTAAGGAGAAAAATAAAGATGAATTGGAAAGCTATACATATAGTATAAGGACAAAATATTAACATGTACTCCTTCCGTCCCTAAAAGATTGTCACATTTTGACTTTTGTTAGTCAAACATTTCAAAATTTGATCATGCATTCCCACTAAACGATAAGAAATAATATAATCTTGTGGGACCTTGTTAGATTCGTCTCAATATATATTTTTGAAATATTAACTTCTTATAATTTTTTCGCATGTAGAATAATAGATATTTATGTTTTAAATCATGTTTTGTTGACCATCAAAAGTCAAAATGTGACAATCTTTTAGGGACGGAGGGAATATTTGGCAAGGAAATTACTAACATGAGCAAATTTTTGGAAAGAAAACAATAATCTATTAGGAAGCATTGGATAAGACTTTCAAATTTTCAGAAAAAATTGACTACCAGGATCAACAAAGATGGGCATTTTATACATTTTTGCTCTGGCAATATCCGTATAGCTCTGGCATTAGCGTTGTCCAATCTAGTTGCATTGCTTGTGATGGATTATGCTAGCAATTCAGATAATGTGAAACACTTTGGGATCTATAGTCACCATGCTTAATCATATGCAATGCACACACAAGATTACATTTAATCCTCGACAACAAATTAGCAGATGCTTCTCCAATCATCGTTTACATAAGCTTAAATAACCTCATATAAGAATGACAGAGTTCAGATCAATTACCAGTGTTCGACCGAGTAATGAAGCAATGGCAAGAGCGGTTCTTATTTGTTTTATCTATAGATAAGAATAACAATATTGGTCAGTAAAGCTTGGATTCCCAAACTAACGATATATTAGCAAGGAAAAACAAGTTGTACGCACTGCTATGAAGTTGTGTTCTTACTTGATAATTCACAAGCGAGAAGTGTGCTTCAATACTGTGGTTTCCATCTAGTAATAAACTCTTAGGTATGGATGGTTTAAATGCGAGCAGCCCCCCTGCATCAGAAATAAAATTATAAGAAATGATCAAGAAGGAGCACCTTGAACTTATATTCTATGTCTGTACTAATGATGCTCAATACTACCATGGTCATTAGATATGTATATTAACTGCTTTCTACAAGAAGGAATCCAAAAACAGTGAACCCTTAATGCCTAATGTATAGATATATCTGATTTGCTAACATGTGTCTAGCACCTAACGTGTAAGTATGAAGTTCTAAAAGAGGAAGAAGTATATGACCAGGCAACATACAAGAAAACCGCTTAGGTTTTAAATGATACAAAGACTAGGGAGGAACATAAGGAACCTGGTGGATCATAATATTCTGGAGGATCATAGAATACCATCCCTTCACGCAATCTATGACGTTTCCCCTCAGTACCAGCATATTGGAAAGTGGTATGTACAGCATAAGGCTGCAGTCTAAGTTGATGATACATAGCCTGCGAGGACCAGAAGGCTTCAATTAGGATGTCTGCAAATTTTCATTTATGCTTTCCATAGTCCTAAGGAAATTAATTGTTTCGGTGAGTTTTTTTGGTTAGCTAATAAGGTATCACGTTCAACAACAAAAAAAGCTTGGACTCCAAGCTTCTTTTCTTGCTTCTGAAAATTCCAACAACAAATAAACTATCAAAATGCTTACCCAAACACCGGCAATATCTATCCTAAATCTGAAATAATCAAGACATCACGAACGAAATTCTCAATATTTTAGCTCAACTTTCAATAAGAAACAAAATGAATAATGTATACCTGCACAAAATATGTGTGCCCACTGCAGAATATACTTGCGGGAAGCATTCCAAGCTTGAGGCTTCCATCATAAGCATAAACAAGCCCACTATCCCCATCCACAGATGGCCCAAGTTGCCTGCGCATTAGGTCATTGAAACCATTCTGATCCCAAATTTTATCATCACCTAGAAGCATCTCTCTCCACTCCTTCGCTAAATTCTTTGAAGAATTACTTGGTCTCCAGTGGAAGATTCCTATGTTGTATGCAGCACCAACTGCAAGGAAGTGAAGTATTTTTAATAGCTGCTTGAATTAATCTTCACAATTATGAATTAGTTGAAAGTTAATTGAAATGCGCATGAATCAAATAATATGTCGGTGGTTGATGTGCTTGGAACAGATAGGTGTTGCCATTAACAAAGTAAATGTATGTTTTGCTAAAATTGATCATTTCTTTGATAAGTTACTATTTCCAAAGGAGAAAAGAGTTACATTGATAAGTACAACATTGTAATTAGCACAACATTGAACTCGGTCTTGTGTGGTCTTAGGTACAGTGTTTTCGAAGACACGTTCATATTAAGTGGGCATCAGTGCCAAGAATGCTAAGGCGGACAAAGCTCTATCTTGCAATATTATGACATCTTAGACTAACTCAAGGAGCCGAGACAAATTCTTTTTGTTAGCAGTATTCCACTCTAGCAGGACAGATTTACGTTCCAGGGTACAAGCAACCTTAGACATTAAACAGAGATGGCAAGGCCATCAAAGTGAATTCAGCTGAAGAAACTCCAAAATTCAGATTTAAGGTCGAGCTTGTAAGTTTTACATTCCAGCATTATCAAGCTTGATTAGGACATCATCCAACCACTGATGAGTTGAGATGAATATCTATTAGTAGAAAGGAAATTACCTTGTTGCCAGACATCCAAGCTGTCATCAGACACTGTTGGAACCACTTGATCAGTGGAGGTCAAGACATCCGCTTCTGGGTAACGTGCAAGATATGGCAGTGGGTTCTATGCAGATAAAGTAGTAGGGATCAAGGGGACACAGCAGAAGAAGGTAAGGAACATGAAGAAAAGACAGGGGAATACTCAATAGAAAGAATATAAGGAAGTAAGATGTTTATAATATTCTGAGAATACCATAAGCAGTTAGGGATAAAGTGACAAACTTGACTGAATTTCAAACTAATACCCCCATAGAAAATAGATGTAATAAAATGTTCATGCAATGAAACATATTTGTTCTTCTGTTCATGAATGATAAGCCCTGAGGTGCGAAACAACTAAATAAAGAGAAAGTTACAGAAATCACAATTCAAGTTTATTGACGATGCTATATTTACCTTCAACCAGACCATGTCAGTATCACACATCAGAAGCTCAAATCCAAAAGGTAGGATGGAGTCTATCAGAATAACCTTCTCTCTCCCCATTTTGTGAAATGTTGGCGAGCCCCATCCGACATCCACGGTGCTCATGTGGCTTCCCATATCAAAAACTGGTACGCCTTTCCAATAGAGAGCTTCCAACAGTGTAGTATCCATTGCACCTGAATGAACAACTTCTTACAGCTTTGTTCCTGATGGGTAAAAGAAGAAGAATGATACTTCATTGATTGAACTGAAAAACATACCGACTATAAGGTTTTCTATGCTCAAATCTGTCAAGTGTTTAACCCAAGTCAAGATAAAATCCATGAAAGCAAAGTTCCCAAAGGTGATTATGACAACATTATCTTTCACTCTCTCCTGGACCAGTTCCTTTGTCAATTTGAAAGTGTCAATAGGTGGCATTTTTGAGCCAGGTGCAGGTACCTCCCATATTCTTTTCATTGATCCCTTTAGAGGCTCCAGAACTTCACTAGCTTTCTTTGGTTCAGAAAAATTACTCGTATATGTTTGACCTGAGACTTCTACATGTCGAGGGAAACTGGATTTTTCAACTACAATTACATAGAACAGACTTCATTCAGCAATCAACACAGGGAATTGAACAAAAATTTAATGGGCAAGGAGAGAACGCAAGTTTTTCATGAACACGAGTATTCCACCTAGAAGCAGATACCAGCACATGCTTATTTAAAGAGTATTTTTGACACGGAACTGACGGAAGAAAATACAAGAATAATCAAATGAAATATGGAATTTTATCAGTTTATGCAGCCAAATCAGGTGTGATGTCAAGCCCAAATGAAGTTTAGTACGTAAAGATACTAATAGAGTTTCCATTCAACCCTCTCCTCACCCGACCCCTTAAGAGGAGGAGCGGGGGGTGCTAAATATCTTAATTTACCAGCATTAATAGTCACCATCAAAATTAACTTCCAGTCACATTATTGGACGTGATCGTATGATTATAACTATTGCTAGGTTATATAAAAGAGTCATTTTTCCTAATAGAGCGCAAAAGATTTGTTCAACATATATACATAATAGAAAATCTGCAGTACCATCAATTCACTTCAATCATATCATTTCATCATTCTTTGAAGCACAAAAGAAAAACAGAAGGGTAAGTTCTCAACAGTACTCAAGTGGTAAGGGGGACGGCTCCCCTTTCGAAAATTTTACTTAATAACGAAAACTGACATACCAAAATTGATTCAATGATTTTACCTTCATCAATATTCGTTCAAGATCGTCACTCACCTTATGGACATAAATAAACATGATGCCAAAAAAGAACTATATCAATCAATTCAGTCCTACCAGCAAAGTTCCACTACTATTAACCTTAATCCCAAAAATAATCACTTCAAAAACATACTACTTAACCAAAAATGATAAACTAAAATACATATAACAAAGTAAAAATAATAAAGAAACATGTCACCTTGTGTTGAATCTGACTGTGTGGGGAAAGGCATAGAAATACCACCATTTGATGAATAAATTGCAGAGAAAACATAAAAAGCAGAGAAAAGAGTTCCAGCAATCACTGTGGCATAGATCGTTACAAACAATGGCTTGGAATTTGCCCCGTCAGGGAACCAAGCCATCTTTACGCTCACCAAACCAAACCAAGCCTTATCGATTAAGTGGGATCGACTATATGAATACGTAAGAACACACTACATGAAAATTATTTTTCCAGTTCTACAAAAAAACAATCTTGAAACACAAAATTCAATCTTTAAGCATAAAATGTCAGTTTTAAACCATAAAGATATAATCTTTTAGCATAAAATTTTTAAGCATATAAAAGTTCAATCATTGAAACAAAATCACTGCATTTATGCTATATTTGAAGTGAATCAGTGAGCTTTATGTGTAAAATGTTGGAGTTTTGGATAAAAGTCAACCAAAATGCATATGCCTAAATTGGGCAGTTGACTTGTCAATTGGGAATCTTGAATTTAAAGTTTTGCAATTTGAGTTTTAATTAATTCTTGATTTTTTTAAGGGAAAAAGGAGTTGGTGGGCAAAGACTAGGGTACAAGTGGTTTATTACATAAACTTCAAATAATAGCTGGATTACAACAAGATGTCACTTTGACTGGAAAATTAATTTTGTATTTTGGATGTATTTGTAGCTACTTGATATTTAATACTATAGAAAAAGAGTGAATTTAAAGTTATATTTAAATGATAAATGCCCATATTATTAGTATATATTGAAGTCTCACATTAGCTTAGAAATTTAACTACAAATTTGAACTCGTCAAAATAATTCATTTATTGCAATGTAACTGCAAATATAATCTTTCACCAATTGCCACAGATTACTCATACACACGTCCACATTCTTCATTTTAAACCCATGTTATTAGTTGTTGGTTGTAGACTTGTAGGATGCTTTCTTTTTTGTTTTTTTTTTCTTTCTCTAAATTAGGGATGAATGGGGTTGTGCATGAGCCGAGCTAAACCGAGCAGCTCGCTTGGCTCGGCTCGAGGACCCGAGGCTCGTAACTAAATGAGCCGAGCCGCGAGCTAGGTTCTCGGCTTGTCAACTCGACGAACACGCTCGGGAAGCCTGCTAGGTAGCTCGATAGTATATATGCTAATATTAGTTTTAATAAAATTAGTTATATTATACTTTGTTATTCATTTCAGTTATTATGATTAATGTCAATTTATAGTCAATTTAATGTTTTTATTTACATTGTTACATGTTAATTAATTTTATTAGTTGTTACATGTTAAGTAATTTTATTAATTGTGTACGTAAAATAGTTTTTTGTTAATCCGATTGAATTTGAAACTTCGAAATGAGCTAGCTTTGAGCTCGGCTCGTGTGCAGCTCTATCGGTGAATAATGACTACAATGGTATTACAACAAATGTATACATAAATTCTTAACTAAAGTAATAGTATGAGACAAATTTGTCTTCAACAAGATACAGTAAAACGTCTATAAATTAATAATCTCTCTACGATAATAAATTTGTGCGATCCCGACTTAGGCTAGTTAAAAGATTAGCGAAATCGATAAAATAATAAGATAATACTTTTTTAAAAAAAAATTCTTTATAATATAAGGTCCCACGAAAATTATAAATTAATAATCCTTAAAAAATTAAAATAATATAATTATAATTTATTTAAAATATGACTCTATAATAGTTTATTTTTTCTTACAGTTCAAATCACATTGGAGTTCATCTCTAATTTTTCTTATTGCATTCATTAGTTCTGGTCTTGTGTTTTCGAATTGTAACATAAATTTGCCAAGCGTTCTAGACGCCAAATAATAGTAATATCATTAAACTCTACATATATTTATGCAAAAACTCTTTATCTCATGCAAAAACTCTTTAAATTAATAAATTATTAATTTATAGATAAATTAATAACTCTCTAAATTAATAAAAGATCTCACATGATTATATTATTTCTTAATCAATTCGTTAAAATCGGCTCGTTTGCTCTGTTCCAAGATCGAACAATTACTGTTCGGTTTTACAAATAGTATGTCGTTTGTACTCGCTCGTTAAAATCGTTTATAAAATTTATTTTATTAAAATATAGTTTTCATTCGAACCGCCTACTATTCGTTCGTGAAATATCTTGTTGAGTTACGTACTTAGGCAAGAACTAACAAACCTCAGTTCCAAAAAATTAATTCGTTGCAAAAAGCTCGTTAATCGTTCGCTCGCTCTTTCAACGGTTTATAATCTTCGTTTTTATTTAACAAATATGTCAAATATAGCCTAACTATCTGATTTGCAAGTGGAAAATGGATTATGATCTCAACGATTAGGGTCCGAGCAAGGGATTTTTTTTTCGAATCGATTAACGAGCCGATCTTTTACAATTTTATACGAGTCGATTAATAAATCGGTTTACGCGATTGTATTTTGAACCGATTACGATTTTACAACTCAAACCAATTTATTAACGAACTAATTTACGAGTGACACTTGTTTGACTAACAGTCCAAATTAGTTTGGGCCAAAATCGGACTACACCTGGTCGTTAAGGTCTAAGAATAAGTTTTAGCCGGGGCCGGATATTTATTCACAGACCATGTACCACACAGGCCCAAGATTTTATGGTCTACCCAACACATATAATCAAATAAACAAAAGCTCATTTGAAAAAATTAACTAATTAACTAGCTAAATACTATTGTAATAGTTTCTTATTACAATTTACACATTTAATTTGCATATATATAAAATATATGTTTTTGTTCATCCCTTTTAGTTTTTTATTCCTACATTATTGTTTCAATAAAATTCAATTCAAGAATGTTATCTATATCATATATAAAGTAGGCGTAGGCAATTGTTGGAGTACTTCACCATAATCTCATTTTAACATTTTCAATCATATACTATATAAAGGTCGATGGCTCAATAACCTAGTGTTATTCGACCCAATCTATTATGCAAGAGGTCATGGGTTCGAACCTTATTGGAGACAAATTTGTTTCATATTATACTCTAACACTCTGTTAATTCTGTATTATTGTTTGTTATACCATTATATTCATAATTCATCGCCATTTTACAAAAAAAGGTCATATATTATATAATTGTCTACATTATATATCATATATCATATACTCCCTCCATTTTTCGCGCTTGCAAAATTGTGTGGTTTGATTTTTCATGATTTTATTGATATTGATTTGTTATACACACCAAAATAGTAATTTCCTGTAGCTGGAAATTACTATTCAGTCTCTCTATTTGGAAATATAGTAGGCAAAAAATTTAAATGAAAGGTAAAATGGTAATTTTCAGTAATTATAAATAACTATTATGTTGTGTGTATAGTGTTGCCCATTATTTAAGTTAACAAATTTTACGATCTTGGTTGACATTTAAAATTTGACTTAGAATTAAAATTAACTTGAACTGAAATTACCAAAGTTAAATATGTTGGAGATACTCATTATATATATAATATATCATTAAAAGTGTAAGTTTAAAACTTGCAAAATTAAGTTATCAATTTCTATATAATATTCTAACTAGGATTGTAAACGTACGAATACTAAACGTAATTACATTTGAGTTTGGTCTGCACGGGTTTATACTTTAGTTCGATTCGGTCCGAAATACATGAACCTAAGGTTCAAAGGTTCGAGTTCGCATGTGATATTTGGAGTTTCGTTTTGGTTTCTCAAATGGTGTGCAAATAATTTGGTCCGATTTTTCGGAAGCGGTTCGCAAATAATTCGATCTCATTTCTCGCACAAAATTCTACACTTATATATGTCTTTTGTCTCTAAAATCGACGGCAAATATAGTATGATGAATAAAACATTCTATTCAAATATAAGTCTGTTATAACAACATATATGATATGGTGAATAAAGCATTTCATTCAAATAACTAATAAGTGATCAGATTTAGGAGATCAAGCAAAGAAATAGACTAACACTCTAATAGATATATCATATATATTCACATTTTGAATAAATTAAAGAATGACAAATAGTTAGAAATTAGAATCAGTAACTTAAGATTGTTTTAACAATGAGTTAATCGAACAATCTAATCCCTAGTGGAAAAGACTTTTGCTAGTGACCAAAAAATCCTGGATTCGAAACTCACATCATCACTAATTTACAAAAAAAATAAATTGTTCTAACAATAATCCTAATAATTGCTAATAATAACCCTAATATACATTTGTTTAAATTTCATTCATGTCATTTATATATAATCATAATAATTACTATTGAATTATATATATGTTTAGATAATATATACTTTAAATTGCACATCATACATTTAATAGACGAGTCGAACTAAAACGTGTGGTTTGTCTCCAATTTGTCGAACCTTAAACTTTACCGTTCGATTTAATGTTTGTCAATATATATCGAGTTACTGACCGAACTTTTTCGAATCGAATCGAACATATTACATTCACTCACCATCCCTCTTCTAACTACGGAAGGAGTATAAGAAAAAGAGAAATCTATCTCCGCCTTCGATCGAAGAGTCAAAATAATAGCCAATCATTAGAATTAAGATAAGAGCGTGGTGAGAACGGGGATGCTTCAAAAGCAGCTAAATCTTATCTGTAAAGTCAGAAGAATGTTACTTCCAAATAAAGTGATTAGACTAAACATTGTTTAAATAAATAATTAGTCAAAGTGAATCCACGATTTAATCTCACTAAGTGAACTCTTGCGAGTTACTTCTGGACAGGTCCTCATGCGCCACAATTTTTATTATAAAAAGTATACCAAAAAATTATCGAAATAATCTCAAAAAGTAAATTAAGACTTCCACTTTATTGGATTAAGTTAGAACTTAATTCAGAATTTATTGAAGGTGTTAAAGCTGAATAGTAATTACCCAATTAACTTTTATTTGCAGGATAAAGTTCCACTAAATTTTAATACCTTCGAAATTTTTTGGAGAAAGTGGAAACTTTTGTCCAATCTTTATAACTAATTTATAACTTTTGAACTTTCAAGGATCAAATGACAATTTTGACCAATTTTGTCATAATAAAAAATGGTGAACTGACCTTAATGACCCCGTCGCTCCCTACCCCAGAAAATCGCTAAGAAGTAAATCACGGATTGTGTGTCAGATGATTAGGAGATTTGAGGGTGCGCGTTAACTTTTTTTCACACCAAATTCTATCTCATAATATTTAGACAATATACTCAAAAAACATAACACTCTAATATGGACAACTGTTGAATTTGATTTATAATAATAATCGCCTTATCGTTAATCCCGGTCTTAATTCTTCATGTTCTGTGCCTCTCTGCATTATTCATACTGTAATAAATATTCTAGACCATAAACCTTCAGTTTTGGGACCCCGACCCTCCATCCTTGGTCCCTCTCCTTCTTGTCGCAATCAATTCCCCTCTATTTCAAACACCTACCTCTCTATTCTTGGTCCTCGACCATCTATTCTTGGACCTCACCCGTCTAAGATTTCTCAGGGTTTCCCTCTGCCTCCTTATTCAAAAACATCACATGTTGATGTCAATAGTAGTATTTCGGATGAGATCTTCTATTCTCCAGTTTCTTGTTCATCATTAGATCATAGACTGGTGCCAAGTGAAACTGTCAAGGTTGTCGATCCAATTACAACCCTTGATTCCAGTTACACAAAAACAGAAATTAGTTCTCCAACTTTAAATAGGGTTAAAAGAAGTAGAGAAGAAGGTGTTTTTATTTTTTCCACTGTTCGGGATCTCCCATTAAAAAAAGCAAAATGTGTTAACACATATTTCAATCTCTCTATGGAAAATGTTCATAGAATTGATTCACAACTTCAGTTGGGCAATATTACGAAGTTGGAAACTATGGTTTCTCAACCTATTAGGAATAAAAGATCAAGGGATAATGATTCTCTTCTTTTAGCTTTTTCTACTTCGAGGGAAAAGAAGCGTAAGTATTATGACAAAACACAGGAAGTTATGTCTCAAACCACTTCCCTCCCTTTTGAGATTAACTTGAACGAGAATTCTAGTATTAGCAAGGATTTGGACAATAAGGAGTGTAAGCTTAAAGTTGGAATAGAGACTACACTCGAAGATGGAAAGGATTGCTCAAATGATATTGAGGAAGCTAGCAGCAACGAGGATTCTCGTGGAATATGCAGTGCAGGTGGTACAAGATGTTCCTCTTATATCTCAAGTAGGTTGGATTTTGTTTGTTTTAGAAGAGACATGAAGAAACCTTTTGAGGATGACGATGACCATGATGAAGAAATTGATGAAGACCCTGAAGAAGAGGAGAATAGGGTCGAGATTCTTGAAATGGTGTTTAGATCGCCAAATGCCAATTTTTGTTATGAAAAGGACAAGCATGAGCTGTCGGATGATGCAGAAAATGTGGATGAGTGCTACCAAGAGAATGAAGATTATGAAGATGCTGAGGAGTCTTTGGATGGCTCGATGGATCTAAACATCCCGGATCCTGGCTTTAATGGTATTCATGATAAAAATGGAGATATAGATAGCGACGAAGATACTTATGAAGAATGTCAGGACATTTGTAGCCCAGTGGATGAAGATGAGGATACGAAATCCAGAGAAGACGAATTCAATGATGCCATATGCAATGAGAATCACATTGGTAATGAATACTTGGGTGGGAGCAATGAAGTGTTAGATCTTGAAGCAGTTTCTACCTCTCAAAATCGGATGGAGGATGGTATGGATTCTTTCCCTTTATACTCTATTCCAAAGCAATACAACTATAATCTCTGTTTGATGCAAAACTATTTCTCTCTTTTATTCAAAAATAAAATAAATTTTTTTATAAATTATCTTAATAATCGGTTTTGGGTGGTTGTACCCCAACAACCCCAAATGCCATCATGAAAATCTTAAGCTGGAACTGTAGAGGACTAGGAAAGAAATCTACAGTTACTTTGCTTGAAACATTGGTCAAACGTTTCAAACCTGACATTTGCTTTTTATGTGAAACTTTTAGTTCCGTGGACTTGGCTTCTGCTCGCTTATCTAATCTACTTTTCCCTCGTTGTTTTGGTGTTGATGCCATCGGTCATAGTGGGGGGATCTGGATCGGTTTTTCCTCTAATATCGATGTCACCCCCCTTTCTTTTAATAAAAATCTTCTACTTTTCTCGATCTCTACGGAAGCTCCTATTCCGTGGATTCTGGGCTGCATTTATGGGCACCCAAATTTATCCAAGCGTTTTGATACATGGAACCTCCTTCTTGACCTTCTTCAACCTTATCTCTCTCTACCACTCCTCTTATGTGGAGATTTTAACCAAATCCTATCTCGCTCAGATAAATACCCTAGACCAAAAAATATTATCCCTGGCTCTTCAAACTTCCTTAACTTCATTCAGACTGCTGGTCTTGAAGATATGCAGTATCATGGATGCCATTACACTTGGGAAGGAACCAGGAAAAACTCAACGATCTACGAAAAATTAGACCGTGCGATGCACAATTATGACTGGGGAATTCATTTCCCTAAATCTAAGTGTACTATTCTCCCTATTCAACGTTCCGATCATAGCCCCTTAATCATCTACACCAAAGTTTCCTCGGCCCCCAACATCAAACCTTTCAAACTAGAAACCTTTCTTTTCTCAATCCCTGACTTTCCCAATATTGTTAAACAAGCATGGTCTTCCCAACCTCAAAATTCTCGCCCCTCATCTGCAGCTTTTAGCTTTTCCCAAAAACTTAAACACACCAAGGAAACCATCAAATCCTGGAATGTTAACAGAGTTGGTAACATATTCCAACAAATCAAAGATATTCAAAAAGAATTATCTATTCTCCAAAATAACCCTATTATCCTTCATAACCCTAACCTTGATAAAAACCTAAGAACTCAACTGGATGGCCTCCTGGATCAGGAAGAAACCTACTGGAAACAAAGAGCTAAAATTAAAGCTATCAAAGAAGGGGATAACAACACCAAATTCTTTCATGCCCATTTCAAATTTAAATCAAAAACAAACAACATCTTGGAAATCCTCAATGACAACAATGAACTTGTTAGCTCGGAAAAGGAAATCCAAGATCTTTGTAGACAATACTTCTCTCTTCTCTACAAAGCCAACCACCCTGTTGATTACTCACATAATCATTTCAAAACTATTGAAAACATCTCCACTAAACTCACCTCCGACCAATACTCCCTTCTTGATAAACCTTTCACTCCTGAAGAAATTAAAACTGCTCTCTTCCAAATGCCTCCCCACAAATCTCCTGGCCCGGACGGATTTCCTGCAGAATTTTTTCAGAAAAACTGGGACACAGTCAAGATTGAGCTCACTGAAACCATTTTAGATTTCCTTAATACTGGCCACATTCTTAAAGACCTTAATAACACCTTCATCACCCTCATCCCTAAAAAGTCAAACCCAAACAACCTCAAAGACTATAGGCCTATTAGCCTTTGCAACGCAACCTACAAAATTGCCTCCAAAGTATTGGCTAATAGGCTTAAACCTATGCTCTCAAGTCTCCTTTCCCCTTTTCAGAATGGTTTCATCAATGATAGGGGGGCTCAAGACAATATTCTCTTGGCCCAAGAGCTTACCCACTTCATTTTCCACTCTAAAAGGAGGAAATCTGGTCTTGCGGGTATTAAAATTGATATGAATAAAGCATTCGACCGCATCAACTGGTGTTTCCTTCTTGCTTCCCTCAAGAAACTCAACTTCCCCCCTCACTGGATACATCTCATAAAAGAATGTATTTCTACTGTCCAATTTTCGGTTTTGGTTAATGGGTGTGCTACCCAACCCTTTAAGCCTACTTGTGGACTGAGACAGGGTGATCCCCTTTCACCCCTTCTGTTTGCAATCTGTACAGAAGCACTTTCAGCCACCCTATTAAAGAACCAGCTCAACAATTCCCTTAAGGGAATTGCTATTACAAAAAATGGTCCCCAGATCAGTCACCTACTTTTTGCGGATGATAGCTACTTCTTCCTTCATCTCGATAAAAATAGTATTTCTTCATTCTGTGAGACTATTGAAAATTTCTGCTCGGACTCAGGCCAAATCATCAACTTTAATAAATCCACAATTACTTACAGCCCCAAAACTCCTCCAAACATCAAATCCAGTTTCTCCGAAAACCTTAAAATTCAAGAATCCACTAATTTCGGCAACTATCTGGGTGTTTCTATTGACCCTAATAGAACCCAGAGGAAAATTTTCTTCTCTGAAATTGTGGAGAAGGTCAAGAACAAGATCCTTAGTTGGAAATCCAAATTTCTTAATTTTGCTGGTAAAACTACCCTTATCAAGACTGTGCTCACATCCATCTTGGTTTACCCGATGGGTGTTTTCAAATTTCCCCTTTCTATTCTTAACGAGATTGACAAGATTTTTGCTCAGTTCCTTTGGGGAGGACGTCATGACAATTCAATTCACTGGATTAATTGGAGCTTTCTCTGTCTGGACAAGGAAAAAGGGGGTCTGGGATTCAAACATCTGCATCATTTCAACTTGGCCCTCCTCGCAAGAAACGGATGGAGACTTATCCACAATACTACTTCCCCTCTTTGCTTAGTCTTCAAATCAAAATATTTTCCCTCTTCTTCTCCAGACATTGTGGCTTCTTCCAAAGTCCATAATAACAATCCATCTTGGGTTTGGAGAGACCTCCATGCTGGCCTGCAACAACTCTCAATGAACAAACAATGGTCAGTGGGAAATGGCAACTCAATCAACATCTGGACGGACTCTTGGATTCCAAATCTCCCCACCACCCTTGAACTTATCCAATACAAGAAATCTATCCCTAACCCTATTCCTCAAAAAGTCTGTGAACTTCTTCATGAAGAAGGACACTGGAACCTTATCAAACTTCGAAAAATATTCCCAAATCATCTAGTCTCCAAAATCATTGAAATCACCCCCTCCAATGGAGATGACGAATGGACTTGGAACACAAACACTATAAACACTAAACAAATTTACAAAAACATTCAGAAACTCCACGACCCAGACATAAAAAAGCCATCTGCCTATCACAAAGTCAACTGCAAAAATTGGAAAAAAATTTGGACTCTCCCTCTTCCTCACAAAATCAAAATCTTTCTTTGGAGAGTCCTTCTCAATAGACTCCCCGTGAGAAGCCTCATCTCTACTAAAACGAAAAACCTCATAGAAACAAAGTGTCCATTCTGTACCAATCCAATGGAAACTGCCAACCATCTTTTTCTTCACTGTCCTCATGCTTCATTTCACTGGAGAGAGAACCTTAATATCAACTCACATCATTTTCAGGAGATCTCAGATTTTATCTCTCATTTCATGAACCATTCCCAAGAAATGGTATTTTTCATTAAAATTTGCAGTACCCTCTGGAACTTGTGGCTGACTAGGAATGATCTTATCTTCAACAATAAAGCCCCCGACCCCCACCATTTTAACCATAATACCCTGGATTGTTTATCAAATTGGACCAGAGAATTCAACTCCCTCATCTCCAACAATAGACCCCCCACGGGAGATATTGATAAAAATGCAGAGAAAACCCCTCTTTTTCATAAAAGACACATTATTCACAACTCTCAAGTTCTTACAAATTGTAACAAAAGAGACATCAAACTTTGTATTGGTATGTCTAATGATAAATCTCCCATTTGGAAAATTTATCTTTCCCACAAAGGAAACCATGAAACTATTGCAGGAAGACCCTTATTCCATATCCTGGAATCAGGTTCAAGAGAAATCAACCTGGAGAGTGCCCTTAGTGCAATCATCACCGGACTCCTGTTACTCAAAGATGCTCAAAATCACTCGGCCTATATTGTTACAGATGCTTTCTTTTCGCAGGTTTGGCGTAAGAACTTCTCCAAGATCAAGAAAGGCAAGGACTGGGACATGATTAAGAGCAATGCTTTGGACTTTTGTTGCAGGACTTTTTGGTACCCGACTTCTGTTGGATGTTTTCTTAATCTCATGGAAGAGACTATTGAAGAATTTAACTCTGATTGTAATCATTTTAATTTTCCATGTCCTAGTTGTTCAAACATCGAAGATGTTGATGTAAACTTTTATTCCTAATTTTATGAAATGCATGAATTATCAAAAAAAAAAAGAAAAAGAAAAAGAATTCCATTGTGGGGTAGGAAAGGTCTTGTTGATTTGTTTTCTTTACACGAATTAAAATTATGGAGTATATATATGCAAGCCCTTTTCCAGATCAATCTCGACCCTTAGTTTGTTTATAATTGTTCCATATGCCCCCTCATTTTATTAACATATTGGCTATTTATTAATCAAATACTCCCTCCGTCCCTAAAAGATTGTCACATTTTGACTTTTGTGGTCAATTACAACAAAATTTGATCACGAATTCTCACTAAACGAAAAGAAATAATATAGTCTTGTGGGACCTCGTTAGATTCGTCTCAATATATATTTTTGAAATATCAACTTATTATAATTTTTTTTGCATTTAGAATAAAAGATATTTGTATTTTAAATCGTGTTTTATTGACCACCAAAAGTCAAATGTGACAATCATTTAGGAACGGAGGGAGTATTAATACTCCAACCAAATGAAGAAATACATATTTGATAGAGTATTAGATGTTAGTAAGACAATAAATATGTAAAACAAACTATTAGTTGATATATAATTTTAAATAAATACTAAATAATATTGTATATAAAAATTTGATAAAAAGTGATTGCACACAAAATATTTAGTTTCTCAATAATGATTAGAGAAGAAAAAAGTATTTGTTAAGATGTACATTCCATATTGAAAGTCGATGTCCTTTCGGGTCAATATATAAGATTTTGGGCTACTCCTTCTATTGTCAGTTGGTTTTAAAGTGGAACCACATAAACTCTTAACAGTATTACTCTCGTATTTTACATTTCTTGTAACAGCTTCGTCTTTTATGACTCCTGCTGTAATGAACATCCACGTCCTGGATGTGCTCCAATTCACGTAATGCTTGAACTTCGTTTCCTGGATGTGAGTCCCTCCCGAAATTAACTTGAAACACCCGAAAATCCCACAAAATTAATGCTAGAAATTGCCTAAACACTTAGAATCTCACAGAGTGGATACTGAAATGCTGAAATAGTCTTTTGAATCACCAGTAATACATACTTTTTATTTTAATAATTCTCATAATTAGTTGTCTCGCTCGTAACATGTGATGATCTAAGGGGCAAATTACATATTTGTTTCAAGATGAGGGAAACATCGAGGATATGGAGGACAACACCCACCCCACCCCCCCTACCCCCTACCCTTACCCCCACCCAGGCCACTACCCACCCAAATTAATTTTGAGCCTCGAGTTTATTTGAGTCTTGCCAAAAGACTAAAATAATGTATATGCATGCATCAATTTTGACTTAATTGCTCTATGACTCTATGTCTAACTGGTATCTACAAAAACATTGACGAAACCAGCTCTGGTTTTGTCTCCCAGCACATTGTAATGCTATTTTATCATCAAAGGGACTCTATAATTATTATGTCACTTGTGACATACTACATCATTGGCCGCCCAACCTAATGATTTAATGTACTTATTCGGTACTCCTATAACTTAGTAACAGATTAATGTACCTAGTTATATATTACACGAGCGATTTACGATTACTCAAAATAGTAAATAGATCGTAACCTGTTCGAATTATAAATTACACAAATCTAAATCTCAAAACATTATTAATGTCAAATCATGAATTTGAAGGAGGGAGATATAATTATGGACAAGAGGAGTTCCCACTCGAAAAAAAGAAAAAAGAAGATAGAGAAAAAAGAAGTTGATTTATTCTACTTCGAGTTAAAGTGGACTTTTGAACAAAATCTGAGAGGTTCAAAAATGATGGCGTTCCTGTCAGTTACCGATTGGGAATTACACACAATCTGGCGAGTCATATATGCACAGATCTGACAGGTTCGAAAATGATGGCGTTCCTGACAATTATAGATTGGCAATACATGTTATGGTGAGTGAAATACGCGTATTTTAGCGATTAGGATAGCACTGATCATGGATCCAGTTTGATTATGTCTTCGTTTTTACTACTTATTATTGTTATATTGTAGTAGGCTCATCGAATTTATATCAAATTATTATGAATTTAAAGGAGGGTGTTAGGTCAGTGGACGAATAAAATATGTTACCCTATATTTCTATACCTCACCATTGTTAGAAAGGACTTCTTGTCACTTAAAAGATAAAAGTAAGGAGAATCTTGCCCTTTGGATATACTACCCCATCATAAATTATTAATTATAAGGAATTTACATAATTATATTAACAATTAGAAAAAGCCCAATTGCTCCTTCAAAAATTTCCCACCTCAAAAAATCAGAAAGTTGTCCTACTATACTATATATTGCCATACTGATATTATATTGTGGGACATGCTTAATATCTTAATTATGAAAAACAATAGCTGTAGTCCAGTATCACTTAGAAAGCAATGGTACTAGGAACCTAATCCAGATTAAAAATTGTGACAAAAAAACTTTAAGTATAATCAACTTGTCATTTGAATGTGAAATCTGGATCAACAAAATCTATATGTTGGGACATACTAATGTAATGAAATATTGAAATTGCCTTTAGTGGACAATCTGGACAAATATATATGTGATATAATAAAGTATAGTAATTTAATGAGATATTTTGTATGTTTAAAGTGGTTTATTTAATCATTTTACTTGGGTTTGCCAACGTGCATAGATAAGAATTGAAGAAGTGGCAAAAACTGAAATGGAAAATGACTGTAGCTTGATTTAGTTAGTTGCCTTATAGATTCGGTGAACACAAATGCAACTTGACACATACCATTTCCTAATTTCCTAATGCTATTCCCATTTTAGGGTAGTTGCCTAAGATTTGGTGATACAATAACAACCACTCTTATTAGCTACTTTCAGTCTTTCCATAGATTGTTGAATTTTTTTTTTTTGTGTAATGGAAGAATACAAATATAGTAATATTATAAACAATAAATATATAAATTATGGTAAACGACTGGGATGATCACTTTTTGGGGCATGAAACCAGTTGATCACCTAACTTTCAAAAGGTCTTAATTGATCACCTAACTTCTTAAATTGTTCCCATTCACCACAATCTTCACTAATAATGATAGTTATGGATTAATTCTATCACGTATCCATCACATGGTAGTTAATCAGGGGTAATTTAATAATTTAACATCTTAATTTTCTGAAAAATAGTTTAATTCCATTAAAATAAACCGAATCCCAAATTCATCCCGTTAAAATAGCCCGTCATATGAACCGGGGATTGGGTTTGTTTTAATAGGATTAAACTATTTTTCATAAAATTAAGACGTGAAATTACTAAATTGTCCATGATTAACTACCACGTGATGGGCACGTGATGTAATTAGTCCATAATTATCATTATTAGTGAAGAATGTGGTGAATGAGAATGATTTAAGAAGTTAGGTGATCAACTGGGACCATTCGAAAATAAGGTGATCAACTGGTTCCATGCCCCAAAGTTAA
This sequence comes from Echium plantagineum, assembly GCA_003412495.2. Classification (NCBI taxonomy): domain Eukaryota; kingdom Viridiplantae; phylum Streptophyta; class Magnoliopsida; order Boraginales; family Boraginaceae; genus Echium; species Echium plantagineum. The sequence continues at coordinate 46,475 of QFAX02000193.1, forward strand.
GTGATTATCTCAGCCGTTTGCCAGATAAATTACTTATTATTATTTTTTTAAATGTTGGAAGTTGCAAATAGTCGTACGATAAGAAACTAAAATTACATTCTAAACGAAGCAAATGGACGTTTAAGCTCCAAATAAATAGCTTTGTCTTCTCTGACAGTTGTCCAAATAACTTTCGCTTCCTAAATGTGACTTCAATTCATGTATTGACTACACTTCACTTCCTGGATGTGATTCGATCCCCGAAGTGACTGAAGCGCCTGAAAATCTCACAGAGTGAGTGCTGAAGAGCCCGAAAATCTCATAGAGTGGGTGCTAAAAGCTGCAAAGGCACCGCCCGAAAAAAAGTGAAGTATGTTTTAAATACTCCTCTGCCAAGAATTGAATCTGAGACCTCTTGGACACAGACTCAGCTCGGATACCTCTACGCTAATCACATTGGATAGTAATAGACATACATTTATTGTAGGTTCTTAACTAATAGGCATTTAAGTGCTAACTAATGAGTTAGAATAATGAAATATGAGATAAATTGTCCCCAACAAGAATTGAATTCACGATCTAGATGAAAGTTTTGGTCAGATGACACTAGTCTATTGAGCCATCAACTTTATATTGTTAAGACTTGTGATATACTCTCTTCGTCTTTATCAACTCGCCATATTTCAAGGTTTAATTTGTTTTTTATTGATTATGCTATAATAATTGATTAACTCATATTTTCATTAATTTTTTGCAATTTGTCAAATATTGATTTTACTTAAATATTAACTTTTTTACTAAGTGATTATACTTTAATTAATTTTTCAAATAATCGCTGTTAGAAGATTAATAAAAAAAACAAACTAAAACTAAATTTTGATAAGAATTTAAAATAAAGCAAATTGGAGTAAACATTTTTCTAAAAATGATATGTTATAATATAATATTGTTATATTTGCATCAGTTTGATATTTTTTTGATTCAAAACAAATTTTTAATGTCAATGAATATGACAATACCTTAAAATTTATTAATGTTTTATATAAAAAAGAAAATTATATATATATATATTTGATGCAGAAAATGAGAAAATGAAAATATCGATTCAACAATGAACCTTGTGTTGCATTAATTAACAAGAAAACTATAATTTTTGTATATATGAAAAACTTCTCCGATTTACCTCTTTATATATTCCAATGCACTATTGTGTCACACCTTTATATGTGTTTCCGCTTGTAATTATGGGTCGTTTGCTAATCAGTTTCGACCTATACTTGGCCATTGGCCCGATTGAGAAATCCGAAGTTGACTTTTATTTATTGTAGTAGCTCCAGTATAAAAGAAAAAGGTTATCCCTAAATATATTAAAAAAGGTTGACGTGTTAGCTTATGACATATGGTCCAATGGCAATATGATGAGTCACCACCATACAATCAATACATTTGAATAATGGCCGATGACCCAACTCCTACCTTTATATATTTATGACGAATTAATTGCAAATATTAATGCTCAAGAGATGGACAAAACGATTAACGCTTGACCAAGTATGTATTTATTAAAAAAAAAAAAAGTATGTATTTATTGCATTTAAAATAAATAAATTAAAATCTATAATGTTTTGTTATTTTGGCATAAGGAGGTTGGAATAGTTGGCATGTTGAATTGGACCGGAGAGTATAATTTGAAAGGATAATTGTCTGATTTTAGAAAATGGGTTCAAGTTATTATTTTACCTTTCAAAATTTAATTTTTAATGTAATTTAATCTTCGAGATAGGACAGAAATTACGACTAAATCTGATAAATGGGTTAAGACTTATGTAATTGTATGACTGACTTCCACTTGTCAAGACAAAAGTTTAGTTACAATTTTAATAAATTCGTTAATTTTTAAATTAAGTTATAAATTTTATCCAATTTCAGAGTTATTGTGTAATTTTTAAACTTTTGAAAACCAAATGAAAATCTTCACCCACTTTTCAGAATCATTTGTGCAACTTCCTTTAATTTGGAATGCCGGAAGCTACCTCGCACGGTAACTATCTTGGCCTACCTACCACCATTGGCTCTTCCAAAAAAGAGGTATTCCAATCTGTCATTAATAGAGTGAAAACCAAGGTGACAAGTTGGAAGCCAAGACTATTATCGAAAGCAGGTAAAGAGGTGTTTCTTACTTCAGTGTTACAGTCCGTCCCCACTTACATAATGCAATGTTTTAGGCTACCAAAAAATATATGTGCGAAAATAAATTCTATTCTAGCTAACTTTTGGTGGGGATCGGACAACAATAAAAGAAAAATACATTGGTCTTCTTGGTCTTCACTTTGTGATCCAAAGGATATGAGTGGTTTGGGTTTCAGATATGCCGAAGATTTCAACACGGCTTTGTTATGTAAACAAGCCTGGCGACTCATCACGAACCCAGAAAGTCCACTGGCAAAGGTCTATAAGGCTCGATATTTCCCGGCAGGAGACTACTGGTCGGCACAACTTGGTGTTAACCCCAGCTACACCTGGCGCAGTATCTTATCTGTAAGGGACACATTAAAACAAGGCATCAGTTGGATAATGGGCAATGGGGAGTCAATTCCCATTTGTGAGCACAGTTGGGTTGTTCAGGGAGATATCAGGAAAATTATCACACCAACAAATCCAGATATGAGTCTGTTAAGAGTCAAAGATCTAATTGACACAGATATGGAGGTATGGAAAGTTTCACTAATTAGAAGCATATTTTATACTGTAGATTCAGAGGCTATACTAGACATGCCAATTCCAGATCTAAGTACTTCGGATGTACCGAAGTGGACACAGAGTAAAGATGGCAAATTCACAGTTAAGGGCGCATACGAGTTCATGCGACATAATCGCAGCAATCAAGCTCAGCATATATCAAGCAATATCCAGAATACAAGCTTCTACAAGAACTTATGGCAACTAAAAATTCCACCGAAAATCAGACATTTTTTACATGGGGCAATCAGAGATAAATTACCAACAACAACAAATCTGGTCAAAAGGAAAATACAGATTTCAGAAATGTGTTGCTTTTGTGATAGTCAAAACGGAGACATACTTCATGTGCTTAATAATTGCATTTTTACAAAGGAAGTGTGTTTTCATCTAGGCATTAGCAGAGACACAACAAATTATACCAACTTTCAGGATCTATTTGAAAGGTACAGGAAAAAGCTTCCTCCTGATTTATTTAAGAGATGGATTATATGCTTGTGGGACACATGGCATCAAAGGAATCGAAAGATTCAAGGTGAAAATATAAGAACTCCAAAAGAAATTGTATGTTTTGGAACCTTTTACCTGGAAACCTTCGATTCAGCCCCTAATCTCCTTAAATCCATCCAGCCTCCAAGAATCTGAACAAGCAGCTCGCCATTTTCGACTTTCACGGCTGCTAGAAAATTTATGCTTAATTGGTAGTGGTGTTAGGTTTAATGAAGTTAAGGTGTAGTAGCTATAGTCCAGGGTTTTCTACCTGAGACTTTAACTGATGATAGGATTGGGCCGAACTCTTAATCCATGTTGGATTTAAGAATTTATTTGAGATTTTGTTGGTTATTTTATCATCAGCTGGACTCTGGTCCATAGTTGTATAAGTTTGTAATTATTATTTTTTTCATTTCTTTAATGAAATTCATCGCTTATTACCAAAAAAAAAAACACTTTCAAAAAAAAAAACAAATATTGTTATTATACAGTATGCCATAAATTTGACATTGAACAATATATTTTTGGATAATGGGAACATTATTTTTGACAAAATGTCATAATCTACTCGTTTATGATTATGGCATTAATTATGAAGCAATTGGATTGAGATATGTAAAGAATTGTGTGTTGAAGGCGTGTGTATACAAGATACGACTCCAAAGATCGATTGCATTAAATTTGATTAACAAAGTCTGCTAGCAGTTATTATTATGGATATAAATGAGCAAATTGCTGAAATGGTTCCCGAAAGTGGGTCCAGGTTGCCTTTTGGTCTTCGAAAGTACAAAAGTTGCAACTTGGTCCACGATATTGGTCAACGGTTGCTGATTGGTCTAAAATTTAATCAAAACGTTAATTTTTAACGCTCCAATGACGATTGTAATTCACTCCTAAGCTAATTCTATTTTTACCGTTCTAACTTATTAACAACGCATGTAACTCACGAGGCACGTGGACCGTTAACATTGAACAACGCCGTTAAATTTTTGACCAATTTGCAACCGTTTGCCAATATCGTGGACTGATTTGCAACTTTTGTACTTTCGGGAACCAAAAAGGTAACCTGAACCCACTTTCGAGGACCATTTCAGCAATGTGCTCGGATATCAATCATCATGTGTCTCCCATTCCGTAATTTATACTATATCTTGTATAAACTTCTGAAAGTGCACCAAAATTTCGGTAATTTTAAAAGGGCATGTTAATCTTTATAAATTTTAAAATATTGTATTAAACCTTTGATGTTAAAGTTAATTTTTATTTTAAAATATCTATAAGTATTTAATGTTCCTTACTTGATTTAGTATTATTAAGGAAAGATGAGATCGTGTGATTTTATTATAATAAATATAACTTATTAATTTAATAAAACAATATTTATTTCCACATGAGAGAAAGATATTTATTTGAATTTTAGAGAGTAATAGATGTAATTGTCATTTTGATCTTAAAAAGTGTGACCGTCTTGTTAATAGTTAATGAGTTGTGCATTATTATTAGTGATATCAGCTCCCTCAAATATTTAATAAAATATATTAAAAATAAATTTAAATGTTAATTTTGTATCAATATTTTTTTTATACGTATATAATTTTTATTATCTTAAAAAATAGTTATTCGACTGAACATGCTTGTACATAAGCAAGTTCGCAACTAAATTAATCCTTACAACATTTCAATTAATAATTGTCTCCATACAAATTAGAATCACGATGCTAAACTATCTTCTCCTCAAATTAGACCACGATATTAGAGATTGATAAGAGTTTATGGGGTTCCACTCTAAATCTAATTGGCGATAGAGGGAGTAGCCCAATATCTTATATACGGCGAGGAAAATTCCGTCGACTATTGGGTTACACGTGAGGGGGAGTGTGAAGATGCATCTCCCACATCGAAAGTCAGTATCCCCCGAACCAATATATAAGATCTTGAATTACTCTTCCAATTATCAATTGATTTTAGAATGTAATCCCATAAACTGTTATGAGAGTTTAGCGTATTTTTACTTCTATCCCAAATTAAACTATGTCCCTGGACAAGTTATTCGTGTTATGAGTACGTGCATGTATTTGTTTGAGGGGATTTATTTAAGTTATCGAAATAATCCTCCATAAATATGGGAACGGAAAAGATAAATATTAAAAAAACACCCTCGAATGAACTACAGCCGCATACATACTTGACCAGCTTCAGACATTGGGAAACTATCATTTTACAATTGCAGAAATAATTAGAATACTTACAATTACAAGGCAGTTTGGATTTCCGATAATGACATAGATACTAAAAAGTCCGAGCCTCCCATGAAAAGTTGAAAATTATTATTGGAGTATTTTATTATATAATTTCCACTAACTTCTATATAAAATTATGATAATAAAATATTTTTATGAACTATTAAAATACTCATACATAAATATATGATTATATATATAATTATGTTTGATTCATCTTAATCAAACTTAAATTTAGAATACAAAGTAATATTTCTATATAAGATCACTTCTTTAAAATGAAAATAAGTAATTATATATCCTCCTTGACTATAGGAGAACATGAACTTCAACAATAACCTCCTCTAAATTATTGTATTCCCATATTATATATATAGTAGACAAATACAGATTGAATTGCTGAAATAGTTCACAATAGTATTTTCAAGTTATAATTTGGTCTAAAATAGTGGCACCGTTACAGTTTAGTCTCTGATAGTGTTAAGAAAGTTACGGATGGGTCCCCAACTTCACTTTTCCGTTAATTACCAATATCTAATTAGCGGTTAAGTTGGGATAAAAAATAATTTTCAGACTTAAACTTAATTTATTGGTGCCTAATGAAACTTCCAAATTGGGTAAACAATACTCAAATTAATTTATAACAAGTTTCATTAGACACGAAAACTAAGTTTAAGTATTAAAAATTCTTTTTTTGTCATAACTTTAACTTCTATAGCGTGTTGGTGTTAAAAATTAATGATATAGTTAACTTGAGGATCAATTCACATATTATTGTTTGTCGTTATGAGGGACTAAACTGCAATGGTACCATAATTAAGGATTAAATCGTAACCTGATGATATTATCGAGTACTATTTTAGCAATTTACTCTATAAATAACAAATTATTTGGTGCAACCTTAAATAAATTTAAAATTTTGATTATTATCTTAATACAGTATTTGTTTGATATCTGACATTAATCTCCAATTTCTTGATGACTCAATTTAGAGTTTAAGAGCATTCACATCAGCTATCAAAAAATTTGCCTAAAATATACTTTTAACCGCCACTTTTATTATATTTAGGAGTTGATTTTCATATACATACTTTAGCAGCTTCCTTATTATTCACTTCAAACTACAAAAATAAATATTTTACATATTGTATTAGATATATAGGATAAAAATATTTTTTCAAATCAAAAAATAACATATTACATATAGATGTTGATTGAAAGATAATTTTAATTTTAATTTATATATTAAACTTTTTCATATGTGTCGACTGATGATTGAGATTACATTAAATTTTTCCAGTTTATTTTGTGTAATTATATCATAATTATTCATTAGTTCCTCGATTCATGATACAAAGTAATATACAATATTCGAAAATAAAAATTATGTAAGAAAATGTGTTAAAAAGGTAAACATCTTTTCTCATATATATATTTTTTTTTGGGTAAATTAGCGATGAGGTGAGTATCGAATTCAAGACCTTCTGGTCACTAATAAGAATCTTTTCCACTAGGCTATCCGATTAATTCTTTGTTTTCTCATATTGTTAATTACTCTATAGTGCTTGGTAGCCCCTAGTCATATTTCAACTGGCAAAGAACTAGAGTGTAAAATGTTAGCAGCCTTGCCTCTTCATGTAATACGAGCTCGATTTCCACTGAAAATGAACCTTATATTTAAAATAGTTAACATCATATTCAGAACAAAGAACGGTCAGACTCTTAGATCGATGGTCTCAACTTTTTATAACGTTATGGTTAGCCCATGCTAATCACATTGGGGGGGTTAAAACAAAAAATAGCCCCGTCTAACTACTAGCAAGTAAGAAGCTGCTGAAGCCCTGTAGTTAACAAACGCCAAGTTCGTGACCACCTTTATTTATTATATTCATTCATTACATGCTAATAAATAATATTTCACCTATTTCAATATAATAAATGAGTGGTGATTGTATTTTTTTTATTTTAATTATACTCACACAAAAGTCAAATAATAATAACCATTGAAATAAAAATAAGCATAGTGTCTATAAACTATTAGAGTCAACAGTCAACCTAACCCCATACTACTGATACTAGCAACACAACTGGTATTTGATTGTTAGTAGTATTAATTAGTAAAGAAGTCAGCAAGCAACATGGGCGGACCCAGCATATATCTAGGGTATTCACATGAATACCCAAACAAAAAATAAAATTGGCCTAGTGGATAAGGTATTGATCTAACATTCAAGAGGTCAAGGGTTCAATACTTGCTATCAACCATTATTTTTTACCATTCCAAATATCATGCCTAGAATATTTCAAATGCAATTGCCAAATCAACTCCATCAAAATCTCCTTCCAAATTTCACGCCTATAATATCTCAATTCCAATTAACAAAAGAATATTGACTCTTGCCCGCCTTCAATTCCTAAAGCGATATCCGGATTCAAAATAATTATCTTTGTAATTATTTTCATGTATCATTGTGAAATTATTTTTGAAATTTTATGTTATTTTTGAATTATTAAATCCAATCTTAATCATTTCATGTGATTAATTTAATAATTTTAATTAAATTAAAATTCTAAGATTTCATACTTGCTTGTTTTTTTTTTTTTTGTAAATTAGCGATGAGGTGAGTTTCGAACCGAGGACCTTCTGATCTCTAGCAAGAACCCATAACCTTTTAAAATTTTATACTTGTTAAACTGAAATATCTACATGACCATATATGTAGAACAATTAATTTATGTTTCTAATCTTAATAACTTAATTAAACTAAATACATAGGTTAGTATGATCAGTATAATATTATTAATTAATTCATATTAAGAATATACAAGTAGTGAAATTGATTATTATATTAGATATATAATTATTTTTTTAATTATTTCAATTGGTGGTTACTTGTTAACACTATATACAAGTGTTATAAGCTTTGAATGGAAGCCCCAACTCATTCAAAATTCAATTCCACCATTTTATTACGAACTTAATATTCATAGCTTTTGAAAAACATTTGAAAATTTTATATATTGTCATTTCATTTTTTTTAATAATAAATGAATACCCCATATTAAAATCCTGGATCCGCCCCTGGCAAGCAAGTTGACAATTTTTTTATGGCATAGCTAAATTAAATACTTATTCAAATGCAAGTAACACTAAAATAAGTCTTTCTGTTACATACATGCATTAATTATGATCATGCACATAATGCAGATCCACACTCTACTAACAGCTTACTGGTCGCAAAATTATGATTTGACTCCCAACAATAACCAAATATAATACAACAACCATTAGCAAGTTAAAATTTAATTGTAGTAATTAAAAAAAAACAGTAACAAATTTCGCAACCTTAACCAAAACAGGTAAATTTCATTTGTTAATAATAAGTGTAAGGGAAAATTGTGTTTTTTATATATATATATAAAAAATGATAATCTCACCCTTAAGGGCCCTGCCGGCTGCCGTACAAAATCAATATCATGTTAATAATGAGTACAAGGCAAAATTGTGTTTACCACTCTGCATAAAAACAAAATTTCTATCAAAACTTTTTATCAATTGAGCTATGTCCTGAATACGAAATTATATTTTACTTATTTTTATACGAAAATAGACATTTCCAAGAAATCTCCCCTTGAATAATAAGTATCATTGATTAATGGGACAGGCATACACTTGCTGAGTGATGGTCAACGCACGCGCTATTTATTAGCACATAACGACTTTACTATTTTTTGGCAAGTTACACTTGTTGACAAGTAGTCAAGTACGGAGTCAGAATTAATTATACAGTAATTTATTTTAATTGATCTTTTTATTTTTTATATTATTTTTTGGTAATGATTATTTTTCATCTATATTATTTTACTTTAATTTATGCTTAACATATATTTATGCAATTAGTTTTCCCATAATGTTTTCGTAACACGACGATTGTTGAATAAAGTTTAGGACTTTGATTTTTTCACTCCATTCATTAGTAACTACACTCCACTTTTGATGCTATATTACATTTATATCCTTACTATTGTCCATGTGTTAATTGTAATGTGACTTTTTATAAAGAGAAATGAGGGTTAAAAATGAAAAGGTGGAGTGTGATTATCAATGAATGGAGTGAAAAAATCAAAAGCCAAAGTTTAATACTCCCTCTATTTTTAAAATAAATTTACGATTTTTTGAGACACAGTTTTAATTTTTAATTACTTTATATATATGTTATATACAAAAAGATAATATTATGAAAATGGTCTCTAAAATGATACTCCCTCCGTTTCTTTTTATTTGATTGTTTGAGCATTTTTTCTATGTTTCTTTTTATTTGATTGTTTACAATTTCAATGCACCTTTTACAATCCCAATGCACCTTTTTACAATTTCAATGCACCTTTTTACAATTCCAATACACATTTTTACAATCCCAATGTAATTTTTCACAATCTCTTAATAAAGTACTTTTTCCCCAAACAATCAAATAAAAAGAAACGGAGGGAGTATCAATTTAATATTTTTCAGATGAGTAAATAAAATTATTTTGTGGTCAAAATTCAACATGAACTTTCAAAACATTCATTAAAAAGAAATAAAAAGAGTGTAAAATATCGATGATATGAACTGAAAGAGTTCAGGGGAACAATAATCTCTATTTTTAATCTGTCAAACAAAATACGGGGCATTATTAGAATTTGTTATCCTTTGAACAATTGAACTTTTTTAGATAAATTGATTTAGTATGAATTATTATATTTTCATATCGATATCTAAGGTTGACTAGAACTATAAAGAATATTATATGAAGGAGCAACATTTCCGTGAAATGATTAATATACCAAATAATATAGATAGTGTGCATTTTAATTAAACATATAACAAGTTGAAAATGGTGCAAAGATGGGTGGTCCTTAATTTGGGTGGTGGTTAAGTAATAAACCATCATATTAATGTTTGATCACCTATATTTTTCAAATAAAAATTTCACTCACACTAGCTAATAATAACAAATACAAGTAATTTCTCTGATTTGACAATAGTGTAAGCCTAATTGTCATTATAATTTAACATAATTAGAAGTATAATTTTAAAACAATTTACTACATACTTTACAATACGAAATTAGGAGTTTTTTTCTTATAACCTAACTTAAAATAGATTAGTAAAACCTAACTTCATATCTGGACAGTTGGATCGGTAAAATTATTTAAAAAAAAAATTAGAATGATTGATATAATCATATAATTGCACGGATATAGTACCCCCCCCCCCCCCCCCCCCCCCCCCCCTTCCCCCCTTGGATGAGCTGGAGGGAATTCCGTGTCTGAAGTCCCAAGTTGTACTGAAAGGGTCCTTCCCTGCTTCTTCTCTATTTGCCTATATATATCCCTCACTTGTTCCATTCTCTCCATCACCATTTCCTTCATTCTTCTCGATTTTATTACATTTATTTCACTACTTCACTCGAAAAGTGAAAACTCCTAGTACCTAACAAAACCACAACATATATATATCATGGAGTTCATATTCTTCATTTTCATTGCAGCCTTCATCTTCTTCATCTACCTTTTCAATTGTATTCTCAACTACTTCGCTTTCGGTATCAAGAAATTGCCACTCCCTCCAGGTACTCTTGGATGGCCATATATTGGGGAGACCTTCCAACTCTACTCCCAAAATCCCAATCTTTTCTTCGCCGCCAAAGTCAAAAAGTAAGTCCACCATCATAGAACACTCTACGAGTAGTGACTGCAGATCCCCGTTATAAATGCTTCTTGTGATGATTATACTAAATTTTGATTGAATTCATTTTCAGGTTTGGTTCAATATTCAAGACTCACATACTAGGATGTAAATGTGTGATGATTTCTAGCCCTGCAGCAGCAAAACTTGTGCTTGTAACAAAGGCTCATCTATTCAAGCCTACATTTCCTGCTAGTAAAATGAGGATGTTAGGCAAGCAAGCAATTTTCTTCCACCAAGGAGACTACCATGCTAAGTTAAGGAAGCTTGTTCTCAGAGCTTTCACGCCCGAATCCATTCGAAACATGGTTCCTGATATTAATTCTGTTGCTCTTGATACTCTTTCTTCCTGGGAAGGCAGACTCATCAACACATACCAAGAAATGAAAACAGTATGCACAATTTTCCTCTAATGATTCTTGAGAAAACAGAGAAAACCAGAGCAAAACAGAGCTCCTCTGTTTTTCTTTCCATTTTGGCAGAAAACTGATCATTGATTTTATTTTCTTGAAATGGTTTTGCAGTATACATTCAATGTCGCATTGCTTTCGATATTCGGAAGCGATGAGGTTTCATACAGAGAAGACCTGAAAAGATGTTACTATGTTCTTGAAAAAGGGTACAACTCAATGCCCATTAATCTTCCTGGGACACTCTTCTACAAAGCAATGAAAGCAAGAAAAGAATTGGCTCAGATTCTTGCAACAATAATCTCAGTTAGAAGGGAAACAAATAAAATCCATAATGATTTGTTGGGATCTTTCATGGATGATAAAGAAGGTCTTAGTGATGAACAGATTGCAGACAACATAATTGGAGTTATCTTTGCAGCTCGTGATACTACAGCTACTGTTCTTACATGGATCCTTAAGTTCCTTGGAGAAAACCCATGTGTCTTGGAAGCTGTCACTGTAAGATTCCATTCCATATCACTTCAAATGACAAACCAAAAATCTCAAAGAAAAAATACTTCGTATTGTGCAGTAGATAGTGTTGCACTTCACTCTTCGATCAACTTGAAAATAACCGCTTAGGCGGGAGACTTTTCTAAGAATTGGAATATGTTAATTAAATGTCCTTTTTTAGTATTTTCATCTGAGGAAGCAACTAAAAGGGTGTTTTTTTGACATATGCAGAATGAACAAGAAGAAATAATAAAGGCAAAAGAGGAAAATGGTGAAGAAATGGTTCTGAGCTGGTCAGATACCAAGAAGATGCCCATGACTAAAAGAGTGATACAAGAGACGCTACGAGTTGCTTCGATTCTATCTTTTACTTTCAGAGAAGCCGTCGAGGATGTCGAATTCGAAGGTCAGTAAAAACAAGAACCATATTTTTTTGATTTTAGTATTATTAATTTCGCAAAATTAGTACTTATCTTATAATAATAATAATAATAATTTCAGGATATTTGATACCAAAAGGGTGGAAGGTGATGCCCCTGTTCAGAAATATCCACCATAGTCCAGAAAACTTTGTAGATCCGGAGAAATTTGATCCATCAAGATTTGAGGTGAATATTGAAGTAATTGTCATATTCTGAAATAGTACCAAAGATAAGATTTTTAATGTGTTTTTTTGGGAAAGTTGAGACTGATATCTTATGATTGGCTATGATTTGACAGGTTTCACCCAAACCCAATAGTTTTATGCCATTTGGCAGTGGGACCCATTCATGTCCTGGCAATGAGTTAGCCAAGCTTGAGATGCTGGTCTTCGTACATCATCTTACTACAAAGTACAGGTAGGTTAAAAAGTGGAACAGTAAAAAATCTTGATTTTGCAGTAAACTTTCTTCAATAGGAATGTCAAATGTTACATTAAAATAATCCTATTTTAATTCATTTTTTTGGTATTTTTCAGATGGTCTATGATGGGCCCACAGAATGGAATTCAGTATGGACCTTTTCCTCTTCCTCAAAATGGTTTACCTATCAAGCTCTTCCCCAAAACACAATAACAAAGTTTCAAGTCTATTGACATTCTGAGGCACATTTTGCAGTTTACCTTCTCTTTTCGTGTCTCGGGACAATGAGCGGGGAACCCTTTAGGTGATAGATTCACCTTTTTCAAGAAAGTTTAAAAACAATGGTGTTTATTTCTTTCCAAAAGTGGAAAGAACAATCAAGAAAGTTGCAAGGAAAAGATGAGTTTTGGGGGATAATATATCATATAATGAGTTGAAATGGGAATGAGAAATGCAATTGTATATAAAACTAATCTTATTCCCATTGCATGAAGTGAAGAATGAAGATGGATTTGAGCTAAGGTGGTGATGATAAAGTGATGATTCAATTTCCCCAAACTTTTATGAGAAACCCAATCATAGATAGGCAACTATTGTAAGCATATATAATTAGGTTCTATTCTTTTTCTTCCTTTTTTGAGACACATGGAAGTCCGCAAGGCAACAATTTTAGCACATATTTTGTAGTAATTTTTTTACTTTGTTCTATAATGATATAATAAAATAGCATATTTTTTCTTCTATGTGCCATTAGTATTCTAAAATCGAATACATATTGTGTACCACTATTGGCTTTATTTAGAGAGTCATGTGTAATTGAAAAGATTGGGTGTATCAATACTTCCATGCATCAGGTGCATCAGGTACCCATTTAAAGGTTTCACGTGGGTACTGTACCCATTTAAAACTTCATCATTAGTACTTGTACCCAAATTGTACTATAACAATGGTACAATATCACATATTTATCAATCCAAAATAAATATGTGGTATTGTGCCATTGTTATAGTACAATTTGGGTATAAGTATCAATGATGAAGTTTCAAGTGGGTACAGTACCCATGTAAACCTTTAAATGGGTACCTGATGCGCCGAATTATTGATGCACCGAGACCGGAACCCATGTGTAAGAGTGGATAGTAGCATGGATCAAGCCTGGCCTATACGATTTTCCATCTTGTTATGTCGCTATTGTATGTTAATAATTTTTGTTGCGGTTGCTGTTCCGGTGATGAGAGTATGAATATAAATAGTATTACAAATAACGAATACATAAAATGTTTTAGTATGTGTTAAGAAATAAATATTTAGAATGAAATATGAGATATGGTTTCTAACAAGAATTATTAATTTCAATGCCTCCTAGTTGGAAGGGTGGGTCAAATGTCACCAGACTATTGAACTATTAGTTTAATAAAATCTTTTTTTAACACTTCATCGGTCATTTTTACTTGTCGTCCTAACCATTTAAACATAAATTAAGAAAAACAAAATTCATAAAAGGTATATTGAAAATGTAGACGACAATTTTTTAAAACTATATTATTTATTGATTGATAGTCATTTCCTCATGTTTGTCTTATTCCGAAAACTTTAGCACCTTGTAACACGGCTGAGCTGCGACTGATTAGTCTCGTAATATTGTCGCTAAGAAATATTGGGAAGGTTATGGCTATCAGATTACACCCGGTTCTTATGAATATTATATCAAAAAATCGAAGTTCTTTTCTTCTGTGTCATATGAACTTTGATAACAGTATGATTACCCATGAGATTCCCCACTATATGAATAAATCGAAGTTTATTAATTATCCTTCTACGGCAAACTTATTAGTAGTTAAGTTAGATATGAGCAATACGTAAAACAGAGTCGAGTGGAATTTTCTTGATAATATTATGTCATATTTAGGCTTTTGTCGTCGTCGGGAAGATTAGGTTATTACATTGATGTCGACTGTATTATAACTTTTTTTTTAATTAATGACAAGATCAAATGACAACCTCAAAATTCAAGTATATGAATGTGTAATATTTCACCGCATATAGCTTAGAAGCGTGTTTCTAAACTAGTGGTGAAATATCTTTCTCTTAAATTCCACTTGTGAAATATCTTTCTGTTACATTTCTTATAGATCCATAATGAATCATATTTTTTGTAAAATATATTTTCTGTTACATTCTTTTTTTTATATACAATAAGCGATATAAATTTATGTTACATTCTATGAGTCTACTCAACTAATCAAATTTTTCAAAGGTCCACCTCCTCCACCAAATGACCTCGTACCATCTCTACCACTATTCGTTCATGCAACCAACCAACCTATAACCGACCACCCACCACTAGCTCTAGCAAATTTACAATGCAAGAACAATTAAGAACGATGAAAACACAACTGGAACGTATTCGAGCATGGAGAATCAAAGTTCTATCATGTAAGAAAAAAAGGTTTGAATGAGTCATATTTGTGCTATTTTAAGAAACGCAGTAACAAGGTAACGACATCTAGACCAAATAAGAGATGTTCCTAACTTAGCTTTTTCGCTGCTTATGTGGTATGGTGTTAGATATGAGAAAAGATATGATCAAGAATCAACAACATACTCATAGGAAATGTAGTAGTGAATTTGTAGTAGCATGATCAAATTGTTGAATTCTTAACGTTTTATAAGAAACATCCGAAAAGTTTTAATTTTTGAAATTATGAAAACGAAATGTTTCCATAATTGCGAAATCAATTTTTTCCGTAGAAGTAAGTTTAAGTTTTTAACCTTTGTAAGATATATAGGAACTAATTATTTCTAAATAAATTATAAATTGATTTAATATAATTAATTCATAAATTTTGGTAATACACATATATAACATATAGCTCACACTTTTAACATGCTAGATAATTACAATTGTCTATTCATTTTTTAGATCAAACTTTTAGATATTTTTACAAATATTATTAAATTTTAATCATTTGTTCACATCTTATTTCAAGCTTTTCAAAATATCTTATTTTAGTTTTACTTTAGTCATACCTATATGATATTTATGTTTATTCAAATTTCTTTTAACATATATACATTTTCTGATTTTTTACATCATTTCTTAAATGTTTCCATATTGTTTTCGAAACATTTCTTAATTTTATAATTTCAAAACTATGTTCAAAAAAAAATTTGAACCATGCTTCCACCCCTGCCTCCCTCCACCCGCCCCGCTTCCTCCCATCTTATCCCACTCCGCTTCTCTTTTTTGCGGCCCTTCTTCCCCTTGGATTCTTCCCCTTGGCTCCGCCTCTGCAACTCAGGCAGGTGCAACCTAGGTATACTTAATTTTTAATTAATGTCATTTTTTCAATTCTAAGTTGTTGAAATTAGTATTTAAGTTGTACTTAAGTGTTGGAAATATCATTAAGAAAATGATTTTTAAGTTGAATGCAAGATTGGCATTTTAATTGGTTGTCTAAGATATCGCCTTGTGATTTATGCACACATCTAAAATTCTAAAATAAAATGCTGTGAATGGATGACCCAATAACCTGAATGTCCAATGTTACGATAGAGCCAATTCACATATTATTTAGCTAGATGGTAATATAATTTGTACTTATAGTATATATTGAATATTTAAATAAATTCAAAATTAATTTCAAGACATTTTGTCTTTTCGTGTGAAAGGTCATAAACCTTAATAATAGTCATAGTACATTTAGTTATACGAAATGACAAAAAAATTATCCCTTGAGAATTCTCCTCATGGATCACCATAAAAGTGTTAGCCTAAATACAATCCTTAGAGTGCGGGGGTGAATAAGGATTGTACTAGTTATTATAACTTTTTCGAGAAGTCTATTTAACGAGTTCAACAATTATCACACTAGCAATTTCTTTACAAATAAATTGTGGAAAGTAACTATACAAGGAAAGAAATAATATAATGATTTTAGCGAGCTTCAGTTACCCTACGTGCTCGATCCTCGACTTTCCATCCTTAGGATTTCGGTAAGTGATGACTAATAGAGAAAACCCCGGAATTCAATACAAGCAATCAACTCAAACTTCTAGCTAACCCAAGCTAGAAAACCAAAGCCTAACTCTAGGATTTCAACTCCTAATCAACAACTAGAAACCCAAGTCTTCTTAGGATTTCAATTACAAATAAATGAATTTGTAAAAATTCTACTCTTATATAAAATATCCCTAATTAGATGGATTAAGAGTAATACAAGATAAGATATATGAAATATCTCTTCACAATCAAGATGTAATGCAATGATAAGATTGAGAAGGCTTTTTGCTCTTTAGAAATTTTGGGAGAAATGTGATTTTGATTTTGGGCAAGAAGGGTTTCTAATTTCGGACATGAAATCCTTATATAAAAACCCCCATGAGTCTCATCGTGACACGATGAGCTTCACGATGGCAAACCAACGTCCGGAAAATCTCGAGCCATCGTGAGTCCCATCGTTATACCTGAGTCACGGGTGTCACGATAGCGACCAATTTCAAAAGTCACGGAGTCATTGTGAGACTCATCGTGAGGCTGGAGTCACGATGGGGGTGTCACGATGACCTTCTGTATCATTTTAGCACCGTTCATCCGTGAGACTAGTGTCACGATGATGGTCTGTCTCATTTTATTACCGTTCATCGTGAGACCCGTCGTGAGACTAGAGTCACGATGAGGGTCACGATGACCTGTATTTTTCGAGGTACGATTTTTGTCGTTTATTTAACCTTAAGGTTGTGTTTGGTATGCGGGAATGGAATGAGATAGAAAGGAATGGAATTAAATTAGTTTGTATTACTTAGTTTGGTAGCCAGCAATGAATTTTGATTGCATTTTGAATTACCTCATTTGAGGTAATAACCATTCCGCCCAAATTGGGGGTAATGGATGATTACCTCCTACTAGGTAATCAAATTAGAAAAATCGGGGGTAATGTGATAATTCAATCACATTACTGCTCACATACCAAACAAAGTAATAAAATTCATTTATTCATTCATTTCCTTTGTCTATTCCATTACTTTGTCTATTCCATTCATACACCATTCCATTCCACTATACCAGACGCAACCTAAGTCTTATTTCAATAACACACAGTCATTGTCATAAGAATGAATGAATTATTTAACTTACAAATCGTATAAGAACAACACATGTAGATGCTATAAATGATGATTAAAAATATTTAGCCATTCAATCAAATATTACAAAAACATCTAAAGAGTTTAGAGTATTCCTTGCACAAGGTCCTAACGAATAAGAACGAGTAAGTGAAGCGGTCTTGTGTCTTGACTTGAAGCGTATGTCATAATGCCATATAAGGCGCACTGTAGAAGTCACTTAATGAAATGATTAGCGCTTAATTATAATTTGTTATTATCAAGATAAAGGAGTATCGACTTTTAGTCAACAAAAGGAGGTTGGCTTCTAATGTCAATTCTTCTATCCGTTTTATCATGGGAGGTAGACGCCTGCTAGTCCTAAAGCACATATGAGAGAAGAGCCGAATCTATTTTAAGACAAATGTATGTTACATATGACTTGAATTGTTTTGTTTATTTGGAAATGTGTTTTGGAAAAATATTTTACTTATGAATATAAATATTTTATGTTTTATTAGTTGGACAAACTTTTTTTAGTGAAGTTTAGTGCCTTATTGAATAATTACAATGATTTTTTACCAAAATATATTTGAATATTAATCCAATGGTATCGGATTTATTTTTATTAGAGTAAATAATGGACAATATATAGTTGATTCTTACACTATACGATTGGGGTTCTCAACTTTGATTTATTGTTACTTTTATTGGTGTTGTAAAAGCTCAATATGGATGAATGTAGAATTATTATTTATAATCTTTGCTAAAGAAATTTAACGAACTTTGAAGAACAAAATTTTAGAAAGATGATGGAGAGAATAAATTATATTGCTTGAATGATTGAATGTTTTGGGTGCGTGGTTGTTAATTCTTAGCCAAACTTGTAAGGTGTCATATAAAAGAGTATATAATAAAGCTAAACAAAATTTAACCTAAATTGGCTAAATATGAAAATCAATATAATGATAAATCTAAAATCAAGAAGAGCATGCAAATTAGGTATTGTTGATCCACTAAACCACAAGGATGAAATGACTAACCAGAAGAAGGTTACATGCTTCATTATTTGAGTGTTGTTCTTACAGATGTTCATGCATGATTAATCACTTGAGATTGTCATAATCTACCTTTTTAATTATTTATTTTGTTGAACTCCATTATGAATATGGATATTATGCATGTACCACTATTAACAAATTAAAGGACCAAATAGTGGAGTGTACATATACGTACTAATACTATATATACTACTCCCTAGCCTCCATATAAAATGATTGTCACATTTTCTTTTTACAGATGTTCTTTCATGATTAATCACCTAAGTTTTTTTTTATCTATATAGCTTTGTACAACATTCCGTTGAACAACTATGGATTTCATGCATCAATCCACTATTAGAAAAGCATCAGATTATAAAGTCCAATACCAACATTTAATAAGTGATATTAAATTTTGTATATTTTCGATCATTAATATTTATTAAAAAACACCAGTCGATCATCCTAGTATAACTTCGTATACTTTCAATCGCTAATATTATTATGTATACTTTGCGTCACTCACGCATTTTTTCTACAACTGGAATTTTTAGCCAATATTCGACCCGATTTGAGGTGATGACTGATATATAACGCAAACATGTTTGATCATTTTTTGTAATCTTTTAAATTGGTCCTCCAATAATTCATTAATTCGTTGATTCAATTAATAAACTATGAAAAATACGAATTGAAGTATCTAATACTTATACTCATACATTGAGAGTATAAATATTAATTTAGAACTTAAAAAAAAGCGTGTTTTACTCATTTCATGGATCTGTGATCTTTTGAAGAGAAACATTTCACACGAATCAACTTGTTCATCGATTATCACCAGGTGTTATGGATCTGTGATCTTTTTAAGAGAAAAATGGCTCAACTTCTACATATACTCCTTTAATATGTTAAAATCGATTCAATTTCACACTTAACTTTGAATTTTTCAAATTTTGAATTTAATATGTAAAATTTGTTGAAATTTAATATTTTGACGGGATACTAATATTTATTGTTTGTGATTCCATGTAAGTGCGATGCCATAAAATATACATGCGTATGTGTTTCACATTGATTTTTTTATTTAGCATGTGTATTTGAGCAAATCATGCCTTTGGGCTTTATCCTTATATGTAGCTGTGACCCACATTTGACATCAATGTTTTGATTATTAAAAAGGGGAGTTGTTAGACAACGAGTTCGTCTACCTTGTTTTGATAATGACTTAAACATTGGATACTTACTTCATAGACATGTTAAAAGGGTGTTCGCATATGCAAAGCAGGAAATGAAAATTTGAAATTGTCCATCGAGACCGTTTGTGCTCGTCATTGAGACCTGGAGAGCTCTCGATGGAATCGAGTTCTCTCGACAAAATCCACACCTGCAATCCGTAGTTAGCATCTGCTCTCGATGGAGGTCTTGGACACTCGATCGACTTTCGAAGATGGAATCGAGTTCTCTCGACAAAATGCACACCTGCAATCCATAGTTAGCATCTGCTCTCGATGGAGGTCTTGGACACTCGATCGACTTTCGAAAATGACCGTCTGCCATATGTAAGTGCTGATAGATCATTTTTCTTCGATACGAGTTTATACCTATAAAACCTGCTTACACTTGTTTTTGAACTCGTGCATGATCCAACAATAATGAGCACCTTGCGTGGTAAACAATAAGTTCGAACACCATTCGATCTATTGCGAGCCGAGGAGCGACCTAGTCTTCCAACACCAATGGACAAACATTTTGTTCGTTTCTCACTTGATTAAATGAGAACCCCAATGAAGATGTGAAAATTAATCATTATCCACGCAAATGTTCAGTGCACAAATATATTTAAGAACCCATAAAAGGCATATAAGAGGGTCATATAAAAATAACGAAAAACAACACTCCATAAAAATGTAATAACCTACCTCCTAGAATGTAACTCCAAATAACGCTACAATAGTACTCCAAATGACGAAAAGACAATCTCGAGCAACTTAGAGGTTAATGGAGCTAACAAACCTGCAACATTTGGCAGCACTGGATATGTTAATGTACCGAGTATAAACCAATTTAAGCTTAAGAGCGCGATAGCCTCCTTTGCAGGTGTGTTTTTCGAAGTTGAGAAGAAGCCAACAACGCTCTTGAGCGACATGAGAACAACCGCGAAAAGGGCTACAATGAGAGGCATACAAGGCTCTTCTGCTTTCCAAACTATGATTCCCACCACAAGAGATAAAACTGCACTGAAGAAGGTTCGAGAAAGAGCAACCCCCCTAGTTTCGCCTTCGCCTACCACCCTAGTTGCACTTGCATCAAGTAAGACCACAGTAGGGGAATTTTTGTTGTTAGATCTGCAAACCTCGTGGTCTGATTTCACAGATTCAGATATTTCACTTGGACGTTTTCGGCCTTCTGGTCGAGTGTCTTTTTGCTTCACTTCAGTATTATACAGAAGACCACCATGTCTGTCAGAATAAATCTTCCCCTGAGCTTCCTTCAACCGACCATTTTCCTCCTTCAGATCATGTACCTAATATATGTGGACGGATACAGTTCGTTTCAAAATTCATCGAAGTTGTTAGGTCTTGCTAGCCAAATCATTTCTAATTCCTAACTTAAACTGTTATGAACCCATTAATTATATCCTAAAACAAATTGATGATAGAAGTGGCCCAACATTTTACCTCGGCCACCAATTGTTGAATTTTGAAAATGGCCTCCTCGTGTTCGACTTCAAGTTCTGCTAACATTGCCTCCATCAACTTATGCTCTTTGATGGCCACCTGCAACTGTTCCCGCAGTTCTTTTTTATCCCAAGCCATATCCTCTAGTGCAATACGCATATCTTTCAAATGCATCTCCAGCTGCATTGCCAAATATAGGAAACGATTCATCACGACAAGATACATCAATGCAATACATAAATTCGTCCCTCTTTGCAAGTAATCCAGATCATTCGTTACACTTTCTACTACTCTCTACCTTACATTCTGTTAAGATGATCCAAAGTGTTCTTTCTTTTAAAAACAATCAACACACATCACAATATCAACGGACTGTAACATCGAGTGTTCCCCGTTGTTAGCAGCACGAATACCTGTGGAACTTACCAGCCTTGCCCTCCGTATTGCTGTCAAAAGTCGCATAGGTAAAGATAACATGGCGATTGTCCAAACGAGGAGCTTCGAAATTATGGTTAGGTGGACATAGACAGATGTTGTCATCAATTCAATCCAGGTCTGAATCACAATGCAAAGACTTGTAATACCAAACAAGCAAATGGACTTGCATACAAGGAGAGGCTTTGTTGCCAACACTACCCCAGTAGACACTAACTCCAAAAAATCCGCCATCATGCATCAATCTGTTACACGCATTCTTCATTATTTAGTCATTCCAAGCAAGGTATGTACAACTCAAATAAATGAAGCACTACTTAGGATAATAACAATGCTGTTCTCATACTTAGTGAGCATATACGAGGGACGGAACCAGTAGGGGTAGGGGGCATGAGCTGCCTCTAGATTCTTTTCTTTAGAATTAAGGATATATCATATAAATTTTACATTAATTAACAATAGGCGTTGTAGTAGATTCTGCAAAAGCATTGATTTTTTGTTAAATATACGAGATTGTGCCCCTGTTTAAGTTTTTTAAATTTTGCCCCCTTTAAATTTCATACTCGAAGCGTATGTAGACTTATCCACCTACTACTATCATAGTAGCGATAAGAGGGAGACTGTTCCAAATTGACTCGAGCATGAAGTGCAAATAATATCTACTACTTCGTTCGAACGTACTAACCTAAATACTATCGACTACTTCACCACAACAAAAACTAAAAAAAGGAAAGTAAGTGACATGTAAATTGTTAACCTCCAATAAAAATTTACAGAAGTAAAGAAGAAGTGAGTAATATTAAGGGTGAATTGAAGTCTAAATTAATTTTGTTTGCACATGAAAAAGGAGGAAGGGGAAAAGTGAAAAGGGAGGTGGGGGTGGGGGGGGTGGGGGGGGGGGGGGGGTGCAGAGAAAAGGACGTATTACCTTTGGGCAAACGAGGACCACTATACACACACTGAAACAGTGACTCACTGTAGCGGATGGACGGTTTTGCCCCTGACGAACAGAGAGTTCGGCCACAAGGGTTACTGACGAGTCCATTGCTCGTCAAGAAGGGTTACGGACGAGTGCATTGTTTGTCCAAACCTATCCGTTTATAAGGGTTACGGACGAGCCCATTGGTCGTCAACAATGCTTACAGACGAGTGCATTATTCGTCCGTAACCCTTATAAACGAACAAACAGTTTTTTTTTTTTCCAAAAAAAATCATATATTGTGGATATTTCTTATTAATATTAGTAATATTATTATTAATATTTCTTATTATATTATTGTTAATATTTGTTATTATTATGGTTAGACACATACTTATTAATAATTTTAAAATTAAGAACGATAATTGAGTGTTTTCTCATTAATTGTTTTTAATATTATTAATTTGTTATAATACTTATATTATAAATAATAATATTAAAAATATGTATTAGTATTGGCAAGTTAACAAATTCTAAAAAATATAGCCATTTCAAATTAGTAACAAGAAAATATTCCAAATACATTAAAGAAAATATAATGATTACAATTTTAGTGTTCCGTTACTAATCATCAGAGTCATACTCGGTTTCCTCCTCATCGACATCATCATCATCATCGCCCCCATCATCATCCTCCCCATCATCATCGTCATCGGGTTGGGTTGTTCCAGGATACTGATGGAAACTCTGGGAAGGACCAGTCTGAAAGTTTTGTTGGTTCTATTCAGTTCCGGTCGTTTGGCCCCACCAATTATCCATCGACCCCTGCGGCACACCGGGCAAGCCTCCAGTCCCTCCATACCGCTGCAAATCTTCCATCTGTTGCTGCATGTATGGGTCTACATGCTGTTGTGATTGCAAGTATTGCTCAATGTTACGGACTGTCTTCCGCAAGGGTTGTAGTCGCTTTTATCAAAATAGAGAAAATATAATATTTGGTTAGTTGAAGAAAAAAGGTAACATAACTTCATGAAAAGTTGAATGTAATAAATCGTACCTGCTGCGATACAGAATATATCGTGCTCGCAGTCACGCCTACGTCTCCCCTCTCTGGGTTGTGCAGTCTCACATGGGTCCTCGGTATATACCAATCCATGTAGTCATCGGAGGTTTGCGTTGCTATGTACGCTGGGGGACCCATACGAACCGGGACCACATTGTGAAATTGCATGTTTGACCAAGCCGCACGCAAAAGCAGCGCATTTTAGCCAATACCAATTCTTGTAGGTCTACTTTTGTAAATTCAAATATATTTGTAAAATCAATTTCTCTAGGTGTTCTAATTGTTCTAATTGTTCTACATACTAATAATATTAATCACACTACTTGTTCATACTAATATTACTAATAATATTAATAACAAATATCCATGTGTTCGTCCATCAAGCTAAGTCATATGAATACTATGATTTAGTATATCAATAATACTAATACTTGTTAATAATATTATTATGTATAATATAATAATTATTATTACATACTAATAATATTAAAAACAATTTTTAATTTGGTCTAAAGTTTGGGTTAACATTGTAAACTTTATATTTCGTACTAAAAGAAAAGATTTAAGTAGTATATACATGTACTACTATTACTTATTTTTTCACCCCACAATGCATATATTTTGGATAGTAAAATACTTAAATATACTTGAATTACTTCTATTATATTTTTCAATTTATCTTACTATCCTAATTGAGTATCTTCAACCAAACACTATTCTATTTCATGTATAAATATTTAAATAGTATGCAATGTTATATAGAAATATATGAACAATAATATAAAACTAACCAATTTTATTTTTAAATAATAATGAAATGCAACACCTAAACTTGATTTGATTGTCAAATGATATTTTTCAACTATTTTTTTTCGAAATGCATAAGTATAATAACAAATAACAAATAAACATTATAATAGTTAACCTTATTTTCATGAATGATAATCAAATAAACATTAATGGATAACTAATGAAACAATTCCTTAATTATTAAGTATTAATATAAATATTGAACGCAATGCTTTCACGAATTTTTCTGTCATTAATTTTTTTTAAATTTTTTTTACATAATTACCTAATTTTAATAACTATAAAATATGTAATTAGATAAGTATTACCTCTTATATAATTAAGTATCAAATACTCCTAATAATAATCATATTACTAAATATTAATAACAAATATTCATTGTTTTTCATAACAGAAAGGAAGACTGTTTGTCCGTAAGGCTTACGGACGAACTCATTGTTTGTCCGTAAGGCTTACGGACAAACAACCAATTCGTCCATAACAGAAAGGAAGACTGTTTTTGGCCGAAATCTTTACACGTCCATAGCCTTATTGACGGGTGCCGTGTTCGTCCATAAGGCTACGGACGAACTCGTTGTTCGTCAGGGGCATTTTTGTCCAATTGCTACAGTTTTTCACTGTTTCAGTGTGCGTATAACAGCTCAGGCAAACGAGATATCTCCAAATGGTCCAAGAAAGTTTCAGAGCAGATAGAGCAGCTGAACATCTTCCAGTATCTTGATTTTGATGCTAGCAAATAGCAATATTGACGAGGACTAAACCAGGCTCTTACTCAAGTGCCGACACGTTCACTCTGCATGAGTCTGACACGTTTCACCACCTTCGTCTGCCACTTTTCACCAAGCATACTCATCACCACTAATTAGTCAAGTAGTATCGAACGAACATAATCGAGTGATAAATAAGATCAAGTTACATATAAGAATTTAAATTCGTAATATAATATGATAACTACTTGAGTTAAACTTCTCGTAGATACTACTGTGTATATAGACTTTAAATATAAGGGTGAGCAAATCGATGAAGAATACTAAAAATAATTAATAGTATGCTGTATGTAACACGATGTCGAGTTTTTTATTTTGATTTTTGTTTGTGTATATAGTTACAAGGCGAAGGGTGTGGCAACACTGAACAAACAAAAAGTATCTGCAAATTGAATCCAATGGTGATGAGTCTCAGAGTCTGCTATAAATTCTGTTCCACTACAGTTGACTACTTCCTGCACCCGAACTGCCTCTCATTTATACGTAACTTACTGTCCTACTGCTAATCCACTATCCTTTTGCTCGTGTTTTATTCATATTCATATTCTCGTTTGATTAAATGATATTATTACTATCATTGATATTAAGAGTTTAATGATATGAAGAGTTTAATGATACTACTACTATCATTGATAACAATGTTGATAATGAAGATGAAGATGATACCGTATGCTCGGAACCTGTTACCTGAAAGGAAACATTTTTTGCGTCTAGAACTCTTCACATACAAATTTATGTTACAATTCGAAAACACAACACCGGAACTAATGGATGCAATAAGAAAAATTAAAGATGAATTCCAATGTGATTTGAACTTTAAGAAAAAACAAACTACTATAGAGTCATATTTTAAATAAATTGTAACTATATTATTTCAATTTCTAAGGATTATTAATTTATAATTTTCGTGGACCTTATATTATAAAGAAATTTTTAAAAAAGAGTATTATCTTATCATTTTATTAATTTCATTAATTTTTTAACCAGCCCATGTCGGGACCAAACAAATTTATTATTTTAGAGATATTACTAATTTATAACCGTTTATTCAATATAAAATGACACATTTAGGTTGACACAATGTAATGAGTATTACAGTATTCTTTTGTCCGTTCGTGTCTATCGTATAAAATATGTATAGTAATAAATTAGTAACCCAAACTCATACATGGACATAGTCATGTCACATGTGGGGTCCTAACATCAGTAGATATGTTTGAATTTGACAAATAATAGTAGTACCCTCTCGACTAGCGTAAAGTCACGTATTGTTATGGTGTATGAATATCATACAAATATATAATAACCGTTATAAAAAAAGTTAAGAGATATTAAATTTAATTAATTTATTTATTTTTATATATTTATATATGAATTCTAATAAAATTACTTGTGAAGACTAAAAATTTATAAAATTAAAACAATCTAGATAAAAAAGAGAGTACTATTTTTCATTTTTATATCCATAACTAAAACAATCTAGATTAAAAAAACCTCAATAATGATAAATTCTTTTTTGAATTCAACTTACTGGTCCATGCATGATGTTGAACCTTTTTGATGCTTAACAACTAAGTTTATCATTCAAATTGTTATTGCTTTCTTTGCTACTTTCCACTGATATCAAAAGCTGCTTCGTCATAAAACACTAAATATTAAAAACAGGAAATAAAAATAAAAACTAAAAAAAATCTGGAGGGAAAATGATTCTCTTAGAAAAAGATCCAAGAAACTGGAAAATAATAAACGATAACATTATGAATATTCCTATACTACACAGAAAGTGGCTCAAGATTGATTATTACAAATATTAATATTAAAAAAACAATTAAAAATTATGTCTACATACTATACTCATTTAGACCTGGTGGTGCATTTTGGGTATATGGGTGACCCATCAATAGGAAGCACAAGCTTACAATGGAGTCGGAGCCAAAACTTGACCGACCCGAGCGGCCCGACTCTCCACCGGGTCCGGACATGACCCGTTAAACCCAACTCGATTTCATTTTGCTTAACACCTATCTCCAACACATCACTTTCTTGAGGCTCCAAAGGAATAGGCTTCGACTCAACTTCATAATGCAATTCCAATGTCCTATTACTCGCAACGTCAAAAGGGTCAGCTCTCAATATGGCAATCTTCTGCCCCTCAAAATACAGGTCGAATTCCGTCTCGTAGAAGCTTGCTGTTGCTTTCTCGTTGTCGTTTTCGGCTTTCAGGATGATGATCACCCTGACGATCAACAGGCTCGTTTGATCAAACTCGAAGTGGTCCAGATTGGCCGAGCTGACACTGAGTTGTGGGACGCGAGGGTGGATGACCATGTAGCCGATGAAGACAACCACCCCGGTGATCACCACTGCCACGGCTAGGAAGGCGCAGATGGCGGCCAGGCACCAAATCAACGGGTGGGTTGGGCGTTGAGGGGGGCGTACTAGTTTAGGCATTGAGAAATGATAGAAAAAGAGAAGGTGGAGAGGACAAAAACAACATTAGGAAAATAAAAGAGTATAATATATATTGATATGAACGTTTGTAAAATCTTGTTGGGGTGGGTTTATTGAGGAAGGGGGAGAGGGGAGGGGAGGAATGTGGAGAGAGTTGGAAACATATGAAGATGGTGGGTGGATTTGGTTTTCGAATCTTCCTTTCCTAGCAAGAAAGCGACCTTCATATAATCATATAAGTATCACATTTCAAGAATCAGACATGTACATATTTATGTTTTTTAACATAATTTTTATATGTCCATAAAAGGACATATGGTACTATGTTTCTATTTATAATTTTGAGCTTCATATATCTTAGATGGAGTACTAGTACTTAAGGTATCTTGGGTGTCTTTGTGACATTAAAAAGGAAAAATACCTAACTTGCATTCCATAGATTGACAATAGTATTGGCTAGACATCATACGAGACGACCAGAGAAGAGGGAACCAAAGTACGGGGGCTGGAGCCATTTGTGCGACGGTTTCATAAATTATAAAAGGAAATTGCATAAATGAGAAAAGGTGATGGGGTCTCAAGGTCTCTTTTGCATATTCATTAGAATTTATAAATGTTTGGCAACATTATTATGTTAAGATGAAAAATAAAAAGATATAACTCATTAGATTTCCTTTTACTTTATATAGTAAGGTTCAATCCTAATCCTAGATTACATAGCACAGCCACACCTAGTTATCTACACCAGGAAAACGATTCAAAGAAAAATAGCGATTACAGTTCAATTATTCGATACCTGTTTGAACTCGACTCCTTTACGAACTAGTACAGGATCCAATTAACGTTCTGATGTTCATATATAACACTGCACATATAGTTAGGAGATGAGGAAAGACTCTCAGCTAAGAGATTGGATCGATCAGTTATATTCATCAATTTCATACATTTCAATCATCTAGTTGTCATAGGGAGCATATAAGCAACTGAGTCTGTCACATGAAACATATAGAAATGCCAGAAATGAAAGATATATATTGATTATATATATTGGTGCCCTCACTATTCGATCTTTTACCTGGACCCTTAAATGAATCCTTTCTGCAGATCTGAGAACCCTTTCTATGCGTGTACAATTACATATGATCACCTCAACTAGTCTTTAGAGCTCAATCGTGTCCAGACGCCAAGCAGATAAGTCAAACAATTTCAAGTATGCATGAGCACAGACTCAAGTACAGTACAACTTTATCGATCTCGAGGGAAACACTTCCAGTTACAGAGACGAGAGAAACCAGAAACTGAAATATAAAGATAGTGTAGATATCTTCTCCAATAAAATAATGTGTTCGAGGCATGTGACTTAATAATATGGTAAAACTTAACTATTGAATAATAATTCAAGAAGTAGGAATGAGGCACCAAAAAAACGACACAGTAAATTAGAATAATGAATTTAAGTGTAAGAGTCCGATTCTTAGTCCCTCCAGCTATCTACAACCACGCTATTTAAGTATTGAAGCCGCTAACAAAATGAAAGAAACTTTTAAGGACCGTGTTAAGGAAGAAACCTTAGTCGTTCTGTACAGATTTCCACTTCTTTTCAAGACTTCCATAAACATCCCTTCTACTTCTACCCTTTTTCTTGTGGCAAGCAGTCTTCAATTTTTCCATGGTTGACTCATATATCTCTATCCTTCTATCAAGCATATCTTCCGCATACCTAATTAAATCTGTTAAGCTAGACATATTGCACAGCCCAACAAGCAATGCATTTGCACTATCTTGAAGAGGTAATACTTGGTTGTTAACCATGAATTCCCAAATCTCCACAGGTGTCTCTGGGTCGCCATTATCAAACAACATAGAGATTGCTGCAGCACAATTCAAGGACGTTGGAGGGAATTCATTCTTGGTCATTTCAACAAAGAACTTTCCTGTTTCGCGCACCTTCTTGTTCTTAACCAAACATTTGAAAATCATGTTATATGTTGATGAATCAGGGAATGTTCCTTGCAACACCATCTCATCGAGCAGACGAAAGGCATCATCAATGGCATTGTTTTTACAAACTAATCCAACAATAGTATTATACATTGGCAAATTAGGAATTAGCCCACTACTCAGCATTATATCCCATATTAAAATTGCACTAGCTGCATCGTGTTTTTTATCGAGGACATCAAGAGCATTAAAGAAGAATTTTGGACTTGGGAAGCAATTCTTTCCCTTCATTACTCGCAGGAACTTGATTGCCTCATCAAACTCAGAACCACATATGAGTGTGTTCAAGAATGCATCATAGGCAGGCATATACTGAGGACTCCAACCAATTCTTATCGCCATTTCCCCAAAAGTGCTCTTTGCCTTTGCAATATTGCCTTCTTTTTCCCAGCCCTCGAGAAGTATGGTATATGAATCAGCATCAGGAGTAATCTTAGTTTTAATTCTCTCGAAAAAGTCAAAAGCTTTTGTGGTTTGATTATCCTCTCTGCAGATTGCACTAAGCAGGACATTTACCGTGAATTGATTAGTTTGAACTCCATGCCTGTACGTAAATGCAATGTAGTTCACTTAATGGAGCGGCTATATCAAATGGAAAAGTCATAGTTTCACGATATTCTCAGATACGAACCACTAGACACATGAATACTAGAATACTACCCGAAGGCTAAACCATATTGCCTGCCTCTATCAGCATGTGTAATCTAGCATTATCCTTGAGCGTGCCCAGAGATCCTAGTTAAGGATACCTAAGTTCTTTAAATGGCTCAACATGGTATTTTCATATATACATTTTAGCTTCCTATCGAAAAACAGAAACAAAAGTATCGAAACTTCACTAATTCCCAAACAAAAAAGTTTGGGTATTTTGCAACAACATAAACATCACACAGTTAATTTACAAGACACACAAGATTTCTATTACCTTTCCATGACATCAAAGGTCATGATAGCCTCCCCAGCCCTTCCAGCAACACAATAATTCCCAAAAACCAAAACAAAAGTATCAACACCCAAAAACCCAACTTCCTTCATAGACCTAATAGCATCCCACATTACATCAAACAACTGATTCTTACCCAACAAATCAACCATCAGATTCCAACAATACTCATCTTGCTTATGGATCAAAGATGCCCACTTGAAAAACTGGATTGCAGCAGATGGTGACCCATATGAGTGTTTCAACACTTCTTCAACTATTTCTGGTATAGGGTTGATATGGGTATCGGTTAATTCAGAATTTAGGTGTGAAGGTTGAATCTTTTTGAGGATTTCACAAAAGATTTTGGCTTCTGGAGACAATTTTGGAGATGTGATGGGGAAATTGGGTTGTTTTGGAGGGGGGGAGGGGGTTTTGACATGAGCTAGGAGGGGGTTGTAAGGTTCTGCAGGGGAACCCATGGTGAAGGACTGGTTGCAGACCTCAATTGATCATCGACTCCTGCGAGTAGGAACGTCAGCGGACTAGATAATCTAATTCCCTGCTCGAAAGAAAAGGTTAATTATTGAGTCGAAACATTTAAAATTAACCTAACTTGACTATTAAATTCGTATATTATCAAATTATTGAGTTTTAATAGTACTGATTTTAGAGGTTTTATTCAATTTATAGTGTATCCATCAGTTATAGTATTAGTTCTAGAGGTTATATTATATAAGGAGGATATCTTTTGGAGGCAAATAACATTGATGGAGGGAATCATTATTGATGGTTGTTTTAATATGAATTTTTTTATATAAAAATATTAATTTATTAATCTAACATTACTCACCTAGATTCACCTTCATTAACCTTGAGAATATATTTATTTTTTGTTCCAAACGAGATAAATAATAAATCTCAGCTTGATTCACCTAGATTCACCTACATTAATTACGGCAAACGGCTGGGATGATCACCTATGTTTGGGTCAGGACCCAGTTAATCACCTAACTTTCAAAAGGTCTCAGTTGATCATTATCATCTTAAATCGTTCCCATTCATCGCATTGGTCAATGATGATTTTAATTATCGACTAATTACATCACTTGGTCATTAGTCATAGGCAATTTAGTAATTTCACATATTAAGTTTCTGAAAAAAAAAAAAAATTAATCCCATTAAAATAACCCCAAATCCTTAATTACATTGCTACCCTTATTACATAATGAATTGGGGATTTGGACTTATTTTAGTGGGATTCAATTTTTTCGCAAAATTAAGATGTGAAATTACTAAATGACCATGTGATGGGCATGTGATGTGATTAGTGGATATTTAAAATTATAATTGATCAATGTGCTGAATGGGAACGATTTAAGATAATTGGTGGTCAACTGGGACCTTTTGAAAATTATGTGATCAATTGGGTCTCTAGCCTCAACATAGGTGATTATCTAAGCCGTTTACCGAATTAATTGAATAAAATCTACCAATAAAATAAACAATATAATATGTAGTCACTAAAATAACTAAATTGATTTTTTTAGGTTATTGAACCATTATAAACTAAAATGATTTATAAAGAAAAATATGTGAAAATCTTATTATACTTATTCAATTTAATACAAAATTTATAGAAAAAAAATCGTTGATATTTGAGAGACAAACATGTTAAATAAAATTATAGAAAACATAACTTTTTTTAAAGAAGTGAAAACTTTAGAGGAAATCAAGTTAAATAGGAGCAAAAATAATGAATATATATGAAAGATTGTAAGAAAATAAATGAAAAAGTATAATAAGAATGAAAGATTGGGAGGAAAATCATGATGAAAAAAGATTGCACCGCTAGGAATTGAACACTGGACGTGTGAGAAATTATTCAAAGGCCAAATCATTGAAGCAACTCGTCATTTGTGCTTACATATATTCGCCACTGATTCATCCCATCCTAAACGGATTATATGGAATATATGTATGCAACAAGATTGAAACGTTAATTATTTGTGGTATATACACATTATTTTGTATTTAGTTAATTGGGCACTCCGATACTCGATCAAAATTCGTCCAACTTACTAGATTGAATTCGAAAATAAAATTGTTATGATAATTGGTACAATTTCACAATTATGTGATTCGATAAGGTGTAGCTTATAGGGATTGAGTAACTTGTTACCAACTGGAACTTTGCTTGATAAATGACAGATGTGACAATGGATGTAAATTTTCAACCTAAGAAATATAAGATCATCATAAGTAACAAATTGAGTCATTTTCTAAACAGTTTTTTTCAATAACGTTGAATTACAAATTATTTGAAAGTACTGAAATAATTTTTCAAAAGAAGTCAAACGAGAGATAATAAGAAAGGAATATGTTTTCAACGAGAATTGATCCTTAGGCCTCCTAGTAAAAGCTTTGGTCAGACACCGATAGGTTAGTAGCCATTGGTACATTAAATGTTGTTTATAGTAATATTCTGAACATAAGTGTAAAACCTTCGCACTAACGGCCTCCACACACCCTTGTGTTGGTGTACACGAATAAGGTAAATCACGGGATGTCTTTTGTTACTATCTACTCTAATCTTTATCAGTTGAGGTATGCCTTGAGTGTCATTTTATAAAGGCTTATTTTCTGAAGGTGCCTTTCGAAATGCTAATGAAGGAGGGAATGAACTATCCTTCTTTTCAGATTGTCCCCTATTTTGTGTTTCGTCTCCGAAAAAATGAAATGAACTTAGAGCAAACTAAGAAACACATCAACTGACATTTTGGGGCAAGTTTCTTATAACTAAAAATGAAGGTAACCTAAAATAAAATCATTTTCATTACTAAAATTATACAAACCAACCCCTCATTTTCCCTCACTCATGGAGCCCTAAATTTGCCTAACCGGGGCTCTGCCTGGAGAAGTGAATGTGGGTTGAAAGACTAAGCTAAATGAATCCGGGAAGGGGATGGACCGTTCCTTCCTCTTTCACCTCGCTTAATAACGAGGTGTTATGTGTATTAGGGCGATACGGGAGGTATCTCTTATTCTCTCTCTCATGCAAATATAGATCCTCTCTCATTTACTGCAGAGGTAATTGATTATTTACTAGCTTTGACATATCTTTGTTTCCTTGCTACTTAAGCATCAAAGTGTTTGTGGTCGAACCCTTACCACGCTTTTCAAGTGAGGTGATCGCCCCATAGAAGGATAATTGTTAGCTCCCAACGTTTTTCATGTGGATCTCCAAGAGAGAAACGTCTCAACTAGTGGACCCAAACTAGCAGACCCAAGCTCCGCCCAAATCTAGAAGAAACTATTGGACCTTCGTCTTTTCAAGCTCCGCCACCTTATGCAACGGATCTAGGAAACATGAAACTATCATTGGTCCATGTTACTCAATATGTTATCCTTAGAGAGGATGAATACGAAGTATGCTAATTTTAAAACTTTTACAATTATAAGCAATTATAATGATCTATAACAACTACAACTAGCGCATGAAGCAAGAAATACAATACAATAATAATGCTAAAACTAAAGAGTCATATGATAAGAAATTGCTTAGCCATTTTAGCGATCTTCGGTTCCCTTACTGCTCGACATTCTGGTTTCCATCCTCAAAATTTGGTAATGATCACTAATATGGAGAAATCCCCGGAATTCGATACAAGCAATCAACTCAATTTCTAGCTAATCCAAACTAGAAAACTTGTCCCAAAATGTCATTTTGTGTGTTTTTTTTTATATTTTGCCCTTGATTTATCATTTTATGGTGTCAAAACACAAAATAGAGGCAATTTGAAAAGAATGATAGTTCAATCCCTTATTCGAAAAGAAAAATAGTTTAGTCCCTCATTCGCGAATCTGTCACAAGTTCAGGGACTGTAAAAAAATAAGGCTTGACTGAGTTGTTATACACACTAACGCGGTACCCAAGTTTTTTGTTAATTAACAATGAATAATGACTACAATAGTATTACAAATAATGAATACATGAAATCCTAATTAGAGAGCTAGAGTATAATATAAGACAAATATGTGTTCAATAAAATTCGAACTCGTAATCTCTTATACAAAAGGTTAGATCGAATATCACTAAATTATTGAGCTATCGGGAATGATTCTCCTTTTTTAAACATGAAATAGTTAAGATATGGGAATAGTGAAAACATAATCTTTTCACGGGTGAATGATGTTGAAATTGATTAGCCGAATAAAATACTACTACTAAGTACTAACATCTTATATGACCTTTTTTGACTTTTCTCATTCATTCACTCATTCTACATTTCTACTCCATATTATTCACACCCTCATCACTAATCTACCAACTACCAGACCCTGTCTACTTCCATCAACTTTCAACATACAAAATTCATCTTCCACTTGAAGGAGAAATTTCAAGATATCACAAATTCATTCAAATTATACAGGTCTCTCTCTATCTCTCCCATTTACTTGTGTGCTAAATCTTCATCTTCTGCTTCATGCATTTGCTCCCCATTTTACTTTCTCTTCAGAAATCTCAAGATATCACTAATTTTTATGCACTATATTAATTATTAAACTCCCCAACTTGAATTTTGGATACTTTTTGGTCCAATATACTTTTACCATTACTTACTTGTTAATTACGAGTATCTGTAAACTTTACTATATGTTCCTAAAGTTTTCACTTTTGGCTTTTGTTACAATAAAGAAATGGAGGTAAAGGTAGGGAAGATCAAATAAAGTTTAAAATATTATTATTTGTCTTAAATATTTATTAAAATTATAAAATGTCTCAAAAGTAAATTTTAACTGAATCGTTAATTTATGGACCATTTTCGCATCAGCTACAACTACACACTTACATGGATCATTTGTGTTGTAGTTACGGGACCAAAATGTAACATTGACCTACTTAGCGACACCATTTCAGTAATTACCTCTAAAGAAATAGGTCTTTCTCTTTTACCAATTTGGTACTGTGGAATTTTTAGCAAGTTCTTTTCCGCTTTTCTTGATCTTGCATTAGGCATTATAAAAATTCCATTTTTTATGTTTTGGTTATGTCAAAGGTTCTTTTGGAGCAGATTTCGTTGGTAAACAACGATGTTTTATTATGCTCCTACTAATATAGCTCAGATTTTGGGACCACTTTACCAGTTTGGTCTCTAGTCCCTATTATAATCAAGTCTTTTGGACCATTTGATTTTATTTATGATTTTTTCTTTTTTTTCTTTTCTTGAGGTCATCTATACATTAGTGTATAATTAATTGTGTTATAAAATAGTGGTCTAAAAGTAGCTTTAGATGATGGTCTTAGGGGCCAAAAGTCCAAAATTCGGTTTTCATTAGATTTGTCTTACTTTCATGTTTGGTGAAACAAGACATATCATGTGACGTTTTGAGGTTTTTGGTCCTCATTTCTCATCTATGTATTTATGATTCGCGGGCCACCTTATCATAAATGGAGAATTCTTCATCTTTTCTTGAAAAAGCTCGTAACTTACTGATTTTCTAAATCTTAAATGGAAGTTATCTGAAGCATTTCAATTCTTGAAGTTCATCCTGCTGTTAAGTGAAGTGAGTGTATTGTTGCCCATTATTCTCATATCTGTTCCCAACGTTACGTAGATTTGAGCGTTTAATGGGATAAGACTTGGTTTGGTTTGGTTTATTCTGATGTCCGTTGGAGAATTTTTCACTCGAGTCATTTTTTGAAGTAGATGAAATAAAAGGTATTCGTATTGGCAATATTTTGCTCAGTTTAGTTCATTCATTTGAATATACCATATAAATTTAGTAACTTATAATCTGATTATTTATGGGTTCTCAGGATCAAACTGTTCTATGGAGAAGATGATGACAATGCGAAGAACACTAGTCTGTTGTGCAAGATACAGAGAAGTTAGCCTCGACTTTGACGAACAAGATAGTAAGCTTCTTCTTTGGATTCTTTTTTCTTTAGGGCAAAGTCTTACTTTGGATTCTGTTTCTCTTCCTGTAACCTCAGATTTACAATATTTACTCATGTGGGTCATATAGTAACTCTTAAATGTCATATACCTAAAGAAATTGCTTCTCACATTTATGTTTTTGTACTATTATCATTTATGATCTAAGAACCTGTTTCTTCTGCTATGAGCCATAACCCCCTCCGCCACCCCCAGACCTCAAACTTGCTTCTCCATTTGCGTGAAAGCTCATATCTTGTGCATATCTATATCTGAAGTATACTTACAACTGAGATGTCATAATGCATATTTGAACACGATGTATCGAAGTTCTTGTGTAGAACTGATAATTAACGGGATTCTTTTATGTAATATCAGTAGATCGGATACTTAATGGGACTTGTTCAAAGTAATATCAGTACATTAAACACATCTTCTACAAAAGAACACATTTTGTTTCATGCCAATTGCATTTAGCCCCCCTCCCCCTCCCCCCTCCCCCTACTTGCAACTTTGAGCAAACTGTGAAAAATACTAAATTATAATAGAAGTGTCAAAAGGCCTGTAAAATGTTGTATATAAGTTAGATTTTTTGAACAATATTACTTCTTTAAAAAAAAGATGTACTCCTTAACATAAATGAGACCCATTCTCCTTTGAGCTAATAAGCTCCTTGGTGGGACCTTATGATACAGTTTATGCTTGATTGAAGGAATTGAAAACTTTATTGCCATGCTTTGAAACTCTGAGCTGAAGTTATTTTGTCATGGTACATTTTAGTTTCTTGGTGGGGGTTCTTAAAGTCATTGATCTTCTTGAAGTCCATAAAATTATATCAATTATCTTATTCTCTTCATGGTTAAACCTTATCATTATTATTTTTTATTATCATTTTAGTTTTAGTACATTGTCTACTATGATCAGGACTATTTGTTTATATTTAATCACGTGTTACGATTCCACCTTTTACATATGTAGTGATATGATGATATCTCATCAAGTAATGTATGAGAACGAGAAGCATACGAGTGAAACTAAATGAAGTAATGGATTATTTTTTTATACAATAATTTAGTACATCCACTGTTTTGTTTGTTCTGAAAAGCATGTTAAACCGTAGAACTGTAGTTTATGCAAGTTTTCATTAGAAGATTGACATCATTATCTGAGCATTTTCTTGTCAGAGCCTCGCATGTCCGAATTCTAGATTGTGACCAGGAAACAAGTTACTGCAATAGTTGAGTATTCTATATATAACCACTCTAGCGATACCAAATTGGCTAGAGTGGCTTAAGAGTGCAATAGTAGCTCATAGCAATGTCAAATAGCTGCAAGACCTTGCACTAAGTTGTATCTTCAAAAGTCAGGTTGTTAAACCAGTGGTGGTTGGCTGATGTGATCCTTTACTTTTAGTAGTAATTGTATTTATGTAGGAGATCAGTTGTGGATTAGTTGCAGAGAGATTCCCATCTTCTTCCTTTTACGATAAGTCTTGGGTAGTAACAATGAATTTTCTTCATATGGAACTACAGAGGTGGTGACATATGATGGCCTCGAGAGCTTTATGCAGGATAGTCACTCTTACGACAATGATAGTGGCACTAGCAGAGGTGACATATGTCCTACTGACTCTTTCTGTGATGATGCCTCAAGCTGCTCTTCCAGCAACAATGTATTTGGATCAGTCTCCTCACTTTATACACCATTGAAAAGGGATAATGGTGGAAACTATGAATGTGATTCGTCAAGCCCTCAGCATTTCTATGAAAAGCAAAAACCTGCTAATAACGAAAGCTACTCTTATGATATTGATACTATGAAAGAGAAATTCTCAAAGCTGTTGCTAGGGGAGGATACTACTGGGGGGACCAAAGGTGTGTCCACTGCATTGGCATTATCCAATGCCATAACGAGTCTAGCAGGTATCAGCTCCATACCAATCGAACATACATTGCCTGGCAACAATAACTGCATCTTACTTTCCATGACAATGAAATCCTGGACTATTTCAATGTTATCACTCGGAATGAAAAAAGTTGGAGATAATTTAGGTTTAAGAATATTCCTATGGGAACATCAGGCGTGTCAAGTCATTTAGATAAAGAGGTGCAGCATTTATCTCTCAAAAATTAGTACAAAGCATTGTTATTTTATTTCGAATGTTTTAAGGAACACTTCATCAACATCCCTCTAAAATTTTTTGCTTCTGTCGCTTGAGACTTGTCTTAAACAAACCTTCTTCCCAACCTAAAGTATTACTCTATCTGCAGTGTCTGTATTTGGTGAGCTATGGAAATTAGAGCCTTTATCTGAAGAGAGAAAGGGAAAATGGCAGAGAGAAATGAACTGGCTTCTCTCACCAACTAATTACATGGTTGAGTTAGTTCCTGCTAAAAAAAATTGCAGCAGTGGCCGGACAATGGAGGTACATATTTTGTCTAATCGAACAGTTAAGTTCATTTGGTAAATGTAACTGATGCATGTCTGTAATTCTTACTGATTCAGATAATGACCCCAAAAGTTCGTTCAGATGTTAATATGAATCTTCCAGCACTTCAAAAGTTAGATTCAATGCTGATAGTAAGTGTCCATTTTATCTTCTTGATTAAGTAATGACATGGTTTTAACTGTTTGAGCCCTTAAGTACATCATTTTGTTTTCAGGGAACTATGGACTCGATGGCCAATACTGAGTTTTGGTATGCAGAGGTGGGAAGCCGAGCAGAAGAGAGTAGCTCGAGTGGAGGGCAGAGTAAAAGGTGGTGGCTACCGTATCCGCGTGTACCCACTGCTGGACTTTCAGATGCTGAAAGAAGAAAGTTGGTAAATCAGGGGAAATTGGTTCACCAGGTTTTCAAGGCTGCCAAAGCAATCAATGAGAATATTTTGCTTGAAATGTCCGTTCCATCCATGTTCAGCGATGCTCTTCCAAAGGTGAGATGGCCTATATATCTAATTTTATTTCCTGGCCTTTTATTATTTACCCAGATCATGGACATCCTATATATATCAATAAAGAATAAATTTAAAGTAACTGCTACATTGTATCCCACTGCAGTCAGGGAAGGCTAGCCTTGGAGACGAGCTTTACAGAGTCTTGACTTCTGATACAAGCACTACAATGAACATGGCCGATATGCTAAACTTAAAATCCGCGCATAGTGCTCTTGAAACCACCAATAGATTGGAAGCTGCTATATTTGTATGGAAAGAAAGGATCACAGGGCAAACTCCTGCCCGAACTTCATGGTCTTTTAAGAAAGATCCTATATCCGAGCTTGATAAGATTGAAGTTCTAGTGCAACGAGCTGAGGTGCTACTGCAGCAGCTGAAATCCAGATATCCAAACCTCCCTCGGACATTCTTTGAAACATTAAAAGTTCAGCATGGAAAGGTAGGCATTTGATATATCTCCTGATTATCCTATCATTGTCATGCGAGCAATTGACAATATAATGA
The DNA here is from genome assembly GCA_003412495.2 of Echium plantagineum. NCBI lineage: Eukaryota > Viridiplantae > Streptophyta > Magnoliopsida > Boraginales > Boraginaceae > Echium > Echium plantagineum. The sequence goes on from QFAX02000193.1 coordinate 86,989, forward strand.
AGTTGTTCACTTTTCATTCCTATTCTCATATTGATCTAAATGTTTACACTATGGCCTATAAGTGATTTTAATACTGATTATAACTTAATTCTGAATCTGCAGGATCTGGGGCACTCTATTATGGAAGCTTACTCACGGGTACTTGCAAATCTAGCTTACAGCATTCTCTCTAGGATTGGGGATATTCTGCAGGAAGATATCTTGAGCAATCCTAATTCACCTGCAGCGGCATGTGAACTTCCAGGACTAAAAATACTTGGTATTACAGAGAGTCCGAGACTGGATCGTGTCAGGCACTCCCTTATTGCTCAGATGAACAAAGTTGATGGATAGTCCAAACTCCGCACCCACCCAAGAATTTCATGTTGCTCGTACAGAAAGTGTACATTACCGGCATAAAGGAAGTCCTATTACACTGATATCAAGTCTAAGCATAGTATGGTGTTTTAGTCGTAGAGGGGGAATGCAACAGCATGTCAAAAAGTAATTTTTCTTGATAAACATGTTCTGTAACATGTTACTGTAAGAGTAAGTTATGTATATTATGTTAGATTGCACAACTTCTCTTGTAGATTTGTAGCCCCTCCAAAAATATGGAGTTAGTTTGGTGTTGTAATTATTATCCAATATCCATCTTGTCGGATAGTTAAAATATTCCGCTTCAAGGTGACTCATGAGTCCTCATATTGAAGTGCTCATGGAACAATTATGGCTTTTGGCCCTGAAAAATAGTAGCAGAGTTCTTCCAATTTCCTCTTTCAGTTTCTTCTCCACTGTAAGTTTCTCATCATTGCGTAAATGTGTAATTATAAGAAAAAAGTTACGATTCCAGGTACAGATTCATTAGCTCTATTTGATTCTTTTTATGATGAAACTATAAGGCTCTATGAGTTATACACTAAAACCAATTGTAAACATGGAAAGCAGTCAAAGACATTATACGTCATGTAGTATGGTTTCAACATACTCAATGTGAAACGATCTTCGTTCAATAGAAGTACTTAAGTCGAATATAATGGAGGTTAAATAAGGGCTGTGGAGAAATCTGCTAAGCCATTTTCTGCTGATATATTGCTTGATGTTTGATGACAATGTTTACATTGAAATGCATATTGGTCATCAAGATGAAGAGATACAGGACAAATAGCACTATTGCAGCATGTATTATGAGCACTGTATATCATTCGTGTACATGATACGACATATTTACTTCTATGCAATTATGTTGAAACTACTCCAGATTGCTTAACCAGTCAACAATGGTTCTACAAAGTACCTTTGTATCATTGAGTGAAATTGTCTTAAGCCCTTGTGCAAAAGCATCTGCTGGTGTGTACACATTACCTACTTCCCATGTTGGTTCCTGTTCGTGAAGTGAACAAGAAAAGATCAACAATCAAGACATTCCAGGGTACAAAGATGTACTGAGAAGATTATTTACCGGTATGCATGGCGTGAGATGAGTACCACTTAAGGTTACTTTTTCTAGTCTGCCACCAATTGACTCCACGCGCTGCTGTAATGTCTTTTCTAATAAGTCAGTTTCATCAATCGCATCAGAACTGAACTTCACCTGAAACAAAAATCTGAAATTGTGACCATCAATGTTCAAGTGAACTCTAAATAATATTATCGATCAGATAACACATACCAGCAGTGTCCTCTGAATGTTATAAGATTTCTTGAAACAGTCGAGATTCTCTGGTGGTTTTGGCTTAAATTCTGAGATCCCTTGAGCAAGCTGAAGAAATATGATACCCAGCAGTTACATTTAATATCTCAGCTAGGACACCTAAATTAAAATTATTTAAATATATAGAGAGCCAAAAAAAAAATTGCTTATGGAGAGGCCAGGTCAGCTACAAGTCCAATTTTAAAACAAAGGTCATCAAATAAAGACAGAGGCTAAATTTGGTCCGAGTGTTCAATTAATCAAAAGAAACATCAATGTTCAATAAACAGCAACAGAATCAGAAGCATAAGCTCAATATTAGAGTATGAAAAGTCACAATCTACAAATGTATACAACCAGAATGGTAGGGAATACTAAACATTTTATTGAATAAAACTTTTCGTAAGAACAGGATTATGTCATAGGTCAAACTTCATCGGGGCAGAGTTCCAAAACAGTAATACCTCCATTCCAATTCTAGTGGGACGTCTGCAAGTTTTTCAATTCTAAAAATGACCTTTCAGTTAAGTTTTTCATCATTCACTAAGCTGCTACCACCTCTGATGCATTCACAAAAGTTTGAATGGGAACACAATGTAAACCTCCCACTTAAATTGGATGGAAGGAGTATGTTAGCTGGCTGATTTTCTGATATTGATATCATTGAAGTGATCCCTGAACAAATCACCGTTGGAAGGAACTCTCGTTGAAATGAATATTTTGGTGGTTAGGGTGTTTGCCCAAAATGGACAATACACCAAAAAGTGATTTTTCACTTTTCAATAAACATCAAATTGAATAGATCTCAAAAATCCAGGCAGAAGGATACCTCGCCAAATACTGAAGGCAATTGGTCAACAAATTTGTTCAATGAAACTGCTGCTTCAGGATCATAATTTGGTATTATTGTCTCGGCAGTATCAAACAATAGTTTCCATGCACCTACAGTTCGTTTGTATGAAAAGAAGATTTTAGAGTTTGTGATTGAAACAAAAACCACTGGCTGTTCAGCTCTCAAGTCTCTTATCTTCAGTAAATGTTCGGTCAACAGTTCTCAAGTCTCTTATCTTCAAGTAAATGTTTGGTCCACGATAAATAAATTCACGAAGAAATTTTAGAGTATCATGTAAGACTGTAAAAGGTCTCTGACATTCGAAAAAAAAGGTATTCAGAATAGAGAGGAGATTGCACGAAAACAGAAGTAGCATAAAAGATATGAGTATATGGTTTCAAGTTTGTACAGATAGTACATAGAAGACATGGTATGCCACTTATCGGGGTAATCATCATGATAGCCAATATTGTTTAGAAGCTAAATCACAAAATAAAGACATCAACTAAAATGAAGTTGCAGAAGAGAATATATAATGCATCTTGGAAGTAGCAGTAACCTGAAGCGTTTTGAGTTACAGAATAAATAGGACTCGCTTCCAGAAAAGGAACTGTCTGACTTACAATGGGACCCAACTGCATAAAAGAGACGCAACTAAATAAATAAACCAAAATTTAGCACAAAAATATGTTTGACGAGGCATTGCTAGCTAATTAATCCTACACAAGCTTTGTTGGCCTCCTCTCTATGAAGAGGATATTTCAACTTTTCATTTTTAATGTAAATTACATTCCATCATGCAGAAATCACACTAATATAATTAGTAAACAACACCAAAGTCTTTGTACAGTAACTCAAGAATTGTTTTTGGCACACAACCAACACATAATAGCATACTATTAATCAGTAAAAAACAGCGAAGTCTCTCCGTTGAAGAACACAACTCAATGAAAAAACTGATGCCAATTCTCATCACAAACATTAAAATTTTGTGAACAAAACTTAATCACGACATTTCCACATTTTGCCAGCTACCACCAGGATGAGAAAGCCTAAAAGTCCAATTTTTGGCACAAAAAGTAACATGTAGAGTAGAAAAATAAGAATTCTTATAATTACCTGCTCGAAGTATGGTACTGCTTCGGAGGCTGATTTGTTGTTGTATGACATAATTACATTAGCCTTCATCAAAAGAAGGAAGTTTTGCAGGCATTAAAACCTTATCTCGACATATAAAGAAAACTGTCAAACTTACGTCCTAAATTACTCGTAAAGTACTCATTTAACTAGTAGGAACAAGATTGGATAAGGAATAACCTTGGGTAACTTCTCAGAGAAATTGCTTCCAGTCAGCACCTGAAGAAGAGCCCCATTGCTGAAAATGAATATGAAAAATCTGTTGACTCTATATAATTCAAAGGAAACATTATGGCTATCATTTTCTTGATTTATGTCACAACAGCCGAGTCAGCTTCTAAGAGAATATAATTTATTTATTTCGTTACCAACTGTCAAAATGTTAAACAACTTTCTTGCGTTGAAGAAGATAAATAACACTTTCAAGGTTAGTCTAGTGACTCTAGTCATAAGAAAAAACCAAGTAGCGTTCTTCTTTTCAACTTTTTGAATGTACCGACTTCAAGCACAGCATAAATTAGAACAATCGGGATCATTATTGCAAGTTCACTGCACACAGTTTTAAGAATTTGAAACATCTAAGGTATGTAGAATTTATCAATTTATACTCTGTATAACATCTCATGTATTAAGATTGTAAGTGCAGTCCACACCTGACACAGTTATAGTACAATACTTGGTATCTCTATATTTAACAAATTGTAAACATTCTCAAATACGGAGTGATAAGGAATTGGAATTATAAGTTACTCACCTATGTCCTACTGAATAGAGTGGAAGATCAGCAATGTCAGCACCAGAAAGCCCCAATTCAGGCAAGCCAGACTCGCAAATCGAATCGAAACACGAATAGTACCTCTCGAAAACTCTCCTACAACCTTCAGTGTGATCAAATGTGACATTGTATGGCACGCATATTATCAGATACCCCTCTTCCGCCAATTTACTGAGCAAATAACTGCCTTGCACGATCAAACAAAACCAAATAACAATACTTAATAAATACTTACAAAGTACGAAGATATGAGAAAAAAGTTCTTATGTAGAATAAAATACGTTTATATTTCATATAGCCGACCTCAGTTAACAGGATAACACATTAACTCTTGGTTTGGTTTGTTCAAATTTGGTGAAAATATATGCAAAGATAACCTTTTAACCTAACTTAATCCTGTATTGATGTTATAATTTTAAGTCAAAACTAAATCGGACTCCAAGACTTGTCATAATTCATACACCTAATGTTCCAATTACATAGTCCCCAACTCCTCTTTATCAATTTATTATCTATTCCACATGTATCAATTTGTTTTTTTGCAACTAAAAATCAAACTGGACAATCTTTTTGGGACACACTTAATATTTTCTTGAAAAAAAAAGTGAGTTGGGCATAATGACCTGTAGGTAACTTCAGGGACAGCTCCAATAAAGGCGCCACCAATAAACTTGATAATAGCTTTGGGTTTCTTGTTATCGGGCGGCGGAACAACTAAGCAAGGGTCAAGCCTCTTGTAGAATTTGGTGGCGTTCTTGCTGCTGATTGTTCTTGATGATTGTGAGCTCATTGAAGCTACCATTCCTGAAAATCTTGAAGTTGACTTTTTTGGGGGTTTTGGAATGTTGAACGTCCGGAGACTACGAGGTGGGGTTTGGAAATCTTGAGTTGGAGTGAGGGAAAAGGGGGCTGTTGAAGCTCCCGCCATTGTTAACGGTATTCAATTACCAGAAAATTGAGTGTGTGTGGGGTGGGGTGGTGGGGGGGGGGGGTGTGCGTTATATGTTGATGGTGGGAAAGAGTGCACGTGTCTTAACTTTGGATATAATAATTTTATAAGCTTCAAATTTAATTGGTGCGAGAAATAATTGGTGATTTTTCCGAGCAGGTATCTTGTAACTCGATTGGAGATACACTTATCGTGATACAGTCGAATTATATAAAGTTTTGAGTAATTCTTTTTTCTCTAGAGTGTGATATGTAAGTCAATTGGACAAATACAGAATCGAATTTTTTGAAAATGTCGAATAAAAATCGGACCTCATTACGAGTTGTACTATGAAATGGAAATAAAAAATGTAGTGTATATATGATGATTTTATTGATTTTTTTACGTAATAACAGTACAGTAAAAGCATATATTGTCAAGTATAGAGAACTGGGAGTGGCTCTTTTATTTGAAGCCTTGACAAATAGCCAATGGGACCATGTCTCTGAGGCAAATGGTTCTTGAATGATGTCTTTGTGGTAATAAGAATATGATCATCAAAACTCCAAACTGTCAATATGTGCTTGTCCATCGAAAACTCGATTGTGGCAAGTCTTGTCGCAAGGATAAGGGCAATCGATCTTCTGAAATGGGCTTCTCTCGAAGAACCAGTCGCCAACTGCTTTTGCAATTGTCTGCATATGGATATTCATATTTGGAACAATTAAGAGCTAAAGATCCAGAGAATGGAACCGGAAAATATACTGTTGATCCCTAGTGGTACCTTGTTGGACAACACTGGAGAGTCGTTCCTGAGCCAGGTCTCTTGTGTTTCAGTTTGGCAATGTGCATAGCATGAGTTAATAAAGTAACCTCTTGCAGTAGGAGAACTACCCAGTACGCCCAAAGCGTTCAAGAATTCCATCCGATAACCTGAGCATTCGAGAATTCAGAATTCTAAAATCGTGTGATGAAGGAGGCAAAGATGACTTCCACAACATTTACCTAAATCTTTTTGCAGAAAGGGAGAAACACTTCACGAGTAAAGATTCAAAAAGGCGCGTGCCAATGATTACCTTGCATAACTGTGAGTTGTTCTGCAGAACATTTAGTAATATCAGCTTTGCAGTTGTGCCAGGTACCGTGGGGATCTGCTACTCCCGGAGCCAGGATGTTCTTGACCTACAAAGTAATAAGATCACATACATTTGTTATTGAAATATGGATCAGGAATACCAATAATGGACAGAACAAATGCAGGTTGAGAAGAATGTAACCTATCCAACATGTGAACTGAATAAAAAAAAATACTCTTTAAGTAGTGCACAACGAATAATTTTTTGTAAGGAATGAAGAATAAAAAAGAACATGAGTATTCTTGGCTTTAGATCTCAAAGCGTGTATATATTAAACTAGAGCAGGTGAAAAAATGTGGCAGAACTGGAAACGAAGAATAGTTTGTTGCATCACTTCTCACCTGCCATGAATCATAGGCAGCATTCACCAGAAACAGATCCGTCTTTGTACCACCCACCACATTTTGAGGGAAAAAGCACTGTCAACATGATTGAGTATTATCGACATAGGACCAGGTTTATTTATGATAACAAGCAAAAACATCAGGTAACCGATCTTACCAGGCCTGGTTTCAATCTTGAGATACAGGATTGAGGCAAGTTCTTTACAGAATTCTGCAGCAAAAATACCAAGATCAAACTATTACTCAACAAATTCAGCTCAACTGGTTGAGTATTTGAAGTTCTCTTCTTTACATTCATGTAACAGATAATAAACTACCTAATAGTATTATATAAGGCTTAGAAATGAAACATACATGTGTTGCAACCACATCGTCGTAAAATTGTTCAATGTGTTGTACACCAGAAACATCCTTCCTGTCAGTGATCATCAAAATATAAGCACTACTAAAAAGTATAAAAGTTCAGAAATCAATAGCAAACTGCACACCATATGGACCTACTTACGCGTTGATGAAATAACCAGCATCTGCCAAACATTTTACTTTAGCAGTGGCAGGTAGAAGACCTTTGAAAGTATCACAGTTCAATATCGAAGCCAATCCTCCTGCTGAACATCCAGAGAGTATAGCCTATAAAAATAAATTAAACATTTAGCCATTTAGAAAGAAAATTCACTTGCTCAACCAAAGCTGGAGAATAGCAATCACCCGAAATAGTTACCATTTTAGCATTTGACATGCCTTTGGCAAAGAGGTCATCCATAACAGCCCTGAAAACTCTTTGTCCTCTGAAGTGAAGATTTGTAGCCTAAGCCAAAAAAATTCAACATTCCATTCATTAGAGAAAATACTTCAGTAGAGATTCTTAACTCAGTAGTCGGTACAAAGTTCAAACATCCATTACCACATACAATTCGTATTAGTATATATATGACATCTTACTCACAGGATTTACAGCTTCTACATCCCCGGTGAATGAAGATCCATCGCAATATCGAACTTTGATCCTATTCCAGTTATAAAAATCTGAAGAACCGAAAATCCGAAACAAGTTAAACAACAGCTAATATTCACAAGCTGGGTTAACTTAACTAAAAATAATAACGAAAACAAAATGGAACCGAAGTACCGAACCTGGATTGAACTGTGGCTTGTTATGCAGAATTCCTGAAAAAGCAAGCTGCTTTATCATCTGCTTGGAGGAACCCAGGCGATTATCTCTTCTAGCAACACAAGTTGACACATTATTGCACCATCCTCCTCCCTGATATCAATACTATCTAAATCAATATTGCAAACAAAATTTAAAGATTAAAATATTTTGAAAAACAAAACATATATTCAATAGCAACTCAGAAATAAAACCTCTAACTGAATCAACCAATTATCAATGCCAGCACCAAATCCTTTATCCATATGGTATGCAGGTGGACTTCCATCCAAACAAACTGTAAAATCAACAAAAAAAGAAAACATCCCATAATTCAGATATCTTTTACAATCTAAACAAACTATCTGACAACCCAGTCTCGCGTAGGATGAGTAAGACCTTCGGGAGTACTGAAACCAATTGATTATAGATGTATAAAGCTCATGATCTTAACAATACTCCCGGATGGTCTTACTCAATCAACGCGAGCTTGAGTTATGACAACGAACATCAAGCATAACTTGAATCTTACCTCCTCCTTTTGCAACAGCACTTTGAACATAAGTAATTGGCACATAGAATCCTTTTATTTGCACCAAAATGAGGAGAAAACAACCCAAGAAGACCAACAAATGTTGGGCTCTTCTTACATTTACCATTATGCAGAGGTGTCTATCAACAGTCATCATCATATATACCTAGTACATTAATCATATCCCACCATTGGCTTATATTTATACAAGACACGCATACAAAAGATTCAGCCTTTTTTATCTCACTAGTTAACTATCTCCAAGATTTACATTTTTATGATAATACAGTAACGTACTTACTTTTTCTTGATGCCCATTATATTTATAATAGAAAGAAATAATTACCCGAGACTTTATCGTTACGATTAATAGTCCTCGACGTTTTCTTGACACTCTTTTCGTAAGATGAATAATACCCATTATCTGAAATGTGTAATCATCATCCTAGCGGACTCCGCGCACCCTTGTCATAAGGTACACGGAAAATACTATTATCTGATTTCATTCTATTCTCGCATGATTGCTACTATTTTTAAGTAGTCTGTGTATCTTGTGAGTAAAAGGGAAGGTTTATATTTAGACTTCTTTAATTTTTCTTGATTAAGCAAGAGAGCGCTACCAAAAAGTAAGCATAAGTGAAAAAGTAAAATTGATGTTTATGTTTTTGTTGTTGATTGGGTATTCAAGGTTGTTGATGTTGACCAATCAAAATCACACTGCATTGAAATAAATAGACGAAAGGGGTAAAAAGGGAGAGATTTATGACATGCATAGCAGATTTGTTAATGTCAGACATTGATTTCCCAGTTGCATTTTTTAACACAAGTTGGGACTCGGGACTAATAGTTAATGTAACGAATTATCTGAACGATAGAATCGTCTTTTAGATATTCACGAGAAGGTAAATAGTGAATATACCTTAGATGATCGGAAAATTTAAGTTACTTGTTTATCATTTTAACACGATATCCTTCACGGGACTCAAACCAACACCACGTAAAAATACAATATTTTTATCAAAATTCATTATCAACTAAGCTATGCCCCGAAAAATACATAAGCTGGATTTATGATTGTAGAGTTGCGGGTGAGGGTCTCCTAGTGCCTTCATTTTTTTCTTCTATTGATTGAGTATAGGTCATCTAGTTATATTTTGTGGGCATTATTGCTCTAAAGTTGCGCGGGAGGGTATTATTATTTACCTATATTGATTTATAATTGTAGAGTTGAGGGTTGGGGGCGTATTATTATTGAAAAATTTTAGTTTTTCATGGCATAATTCGATCGTCACATATATTTTTAAACATTCATTTCAATAATATATTTTAAAATGACATTTATGCTTCAAAAAGTATTTCACTTTCCTACTAATTTTGGACGAAGTTGGAGGGGCAAACTTAAAAAAGGAAATTACTTATCTTAGTTTGCATTTTTTTTACTTGTATATTATTTCATATATGTCCATATTTGCCTATTTTTCTTTAAATAAAAAATTATCTAAAATGAGTTTAAGAGAATTATATCATGTTACTTTATAAGAAAAAAGTCATATTTAATGATCAATTTAACGAAAATATCAAGTAATACACTTTTTGAAACATATGTGATGAAAAAATTATTTTAAAATATATACAATCGAATGATAAACATTTTAAAACAGGTATAATTCAATACATCATCATTCATCAACCCCTTTTACATAAAGATGGATATCTAAATGATCTAAAGTTGGTAATTTGAGCAATAGAAGTGGCAGTGATGCCCTTAGATTTAATCGAGCATTTGCAAGACAGAGTCCCCGCAAATTGGCAAGAATCTTATCATTTCACTGTTACACGGTCTACAATGAAGACATGTACGAAAAAAGAAAAACAGTTATGAAATGGAATAATACTATTGGTTTGATTCTTGTGAAGGAACACTTTATAGAGTTTTTTCCTTTAGGCTTGTATGCGGTTCGATTTTGGATAAAAAAAAGGAACCGAACCGACTTAATCGATTCTATGGCAGACGGAACCGAAAGATAAAAGCGGTTCGCTTCTAAACGGTTCGGTTCATGTCGGTTCCAGGTCGGTATCACTTCGGTTTCGGTTCTGGGCCTTCTGTTTTGGACCTAAATATGAGTTCACTTTTGGCCTTGAAATTTTGGGTGCATTTATTTCTATCTGATACTACTAGTATTATTTTTTGATCAAATCTAAATGTGATTACTATTGTTTTACATTAACTATGACTCATAATTAAGTTTCAAAAATATATCTACTCTATATAAGTTTAACGAACTCCTTTTAAAACTAATTTTGAAATTCGTCACACAACACCACTATTTAACTATATATATATATATGTATCCATATATTACTAACTTAGAACATATTTACTCGTCCATTATTATATCATACTAATAATAAACAATGTTAAATACTCTCGCTAAGTATCTTTAACTAGCCTTAATTTTTTTTCAATATAAAATTAGTCATCTGTTCAACTCGGTTCTCCTATAAGCCGAACCGCAACGGTTCGGTTCCCTCCGCAACGATTCGCTTCCCTCAAAGGAGGAACCGAAATCGATTCCAAAAAAATTGATTATTTCGGTTCGACTCGGCTCGGTTCCGATTTTTCTCCATACCCTTACCTCCCAACACCACCATCCATTCTAAATCCACCCTGTTGCCCCCGACCTCCCACCCGACTACACTCTACCATCGCTCCCTTCCCCGCCCTTGACGACTCAATACCCCTTTTTGAGACCTCCCTACCACCAACATCAACATAAAAAGAAGAAAAAATCGGTGTTTGTCAAGGAGGGGGGAGGGTTATGGTCTACGGACAAGTGGGTGATTGTTGGGTGTTGGGAGTATTTAATTAAAAAAGAAATTATGAAAGGATGTTAGTATTTTGCCGAAAATTCATTAGGCCAACATTAGTCTCGTCGTTTATTGGTATTTTAATGATTGAATTCGTTGAAATGAGACTATGAGAGCATAGATATATCCACAGCTGTATGAATTTAACAGACATCCATTGACATATATTGTGATGGTAAGAAAAGCCATTGGTCTAATAATTGTGGAAACACATCCACGTTCATCATTCAATGCACCAAATTATATTTGCATGCATAATCGCTGTATGTATGGCCTAACACGTAGTTGACTTTAGCTGCTTCTCGATCTATTATTTCCATCATTCGTTCAATACTTGGATAGAGAAATATATAATCGAGTCAAAACAATTAGAGTATTTGCTTGTTTTAAACATACTCCCTCCATCCCAAATATGTCTCACACTTTCTACGAGACACAACTTTAAACGTAAATATCTTCTATAAGCGTGAAAATTACAAAAAGTTGATATTTCAAAAATATACATTAAAACGAATCTAACAAGATCCAATATGACTATATTATCTCTTATCGGCTAATGAGAATTCATGATCAAAATTTTCAAAGTTTGATCCAAAATAGAAAGTGGACAAACAATTTGGAATGGAGGAAGTATTAAAGTTGACATAAATTTATAAACGAGTTTTCAAAAGATTTAATCATATTGAAATATAAATATAAATGTTTGATATTTATATTAATTTTTTATATATTGACATGAACTCTCTTATACTATTCATATACGAGTTGAGAAGCGATTGGGCTAATCCCAAGCTATCAGACCACTTCAAGTAGGGTTTAAGGAGCATCAATCATAGCGATTAGCCGATTATTATTGCTGAGTGATATCCTATATATAAATGTGTGGTCTTATTTCATGCACGAGGTGACGCGTATTCTTTCCCGTCTTAACTATTTTTTTCTCAAATATTTTGGACTGGCTTGATCGTCCATTCGTGTTTGAATACTTACCACACTTGCAGGTAACATGGCGGGAACTAAAGCACCAACATCTAAAGTCGTAGGATCTAAATCACGGTCCAATCAGATTGATCCAATTAGATAATCGGCTAGTCATCATACTCCCTCTTGTGGATCTTCCGCCAATCCCTCCAGCACACTATAGGGTTAGTATACGCGACAACGAGGTTGAATCATTGCCGTCATCTGTGGAGACACGAAATAATCATTCACAACAGTCTAGCGCTAAAAGTCGTGTAATACCATCTTACGTCCAAATGAACACTCCACGGCGTCCCAGCTCAATCTCGGGTCAAAGCTCGAGAGGGAAATGTAACGCCCCGCCCCCCAAAACCGGGTCGGAACGTTATTTGATTTGATGGACTGGCCTCACAAACCACCACGGGTCTCACCAGCACGTTTTGCCCTCACTCACGTGCTCACCGGGACACTTCCCAGTGGGTCACCCATCCTAGAATTACCCCAAGTCAAGCACGCTTAACTTTAGAGTTCTTCTGGGTTGGGCTACCGAAAAGAAGATGCATCTTGATGGTATGAGTAGTACCAATCAAATCATATCAAACATATCACATCGCCCACTCTGGGCCGGGTATTACAGGAAATATAACGGTGGGTGGAGTTAGCCCTATACGCAAGCCGGGCCAAGGTACATCCCAAACCTCGCTCGTATGCCCCGGCCCCTATTTCCATCCATCCACTTTACCTAGGTTCGAATCCATCATGTGCGAACTCATTTAATGTATTTATAATACATGGTTTTTTATTAATAAATAAATATAAAATTTCATTTTAATATTATTATTATTAGTTCATTTCAACTAATTTTAAGTTTAATATGCAAAATAATATATATATTTTTTCAAATCTATTTTCAAAAGAACAAGGTAAAATATATGATAACATTTATGAATAAGCATGAATAATTTTGCAAAAAATAGTTAGTAAAAAATAGTAATAATTTTATTAACCATGTCTCCCATATTTTAGGAGAACATGTGGCTTTATGTAATGTAAATGTAACTTTTAATTCTTCCTCCCCCAACTAAATATAGAGTAAACACTAGATAGTATAGTTATCAAACTTGAGAATTTATCATGCACTAAGTGGGTCACTGTTACACTTTTGTCTCAGCAAATGATACGGATACACAAATGCTCCCAGTAAGTAACTAGCGGGTGTGCATTTGATCCCTAATTTACGACTTCCATTAATTTAAACATTCTTATGAGATTTTCAACCAACATTGAGGCAATTTTGTAATTTTTAAAACTTTGCCTTATCCTACCTCTAATTTGAGTCCGGTTTGGTGCATCAATACTTCCATGCATCAAGTTCATCAATGTACCCACTTAAAGGCTTCACGTGGTTACTGTACCCACTTGAAACTTCATTATTGGTACAAGCTAAGAAACAATATCAACATAACTTGTACCCAGGTTATACTAAAACAATGGTACAATACCACAATATTTACCAACCCAAAATAAAAGTAGTAAATATATATGTGATTTGCAAATTGACCCACAAATATATAGATAATTGTAACGTGACCCTTAATTATATAAATAATTGCAATGTGACCCTTAATTAATGAGATATTATATATGCCCCGACCCCATTGATGAACCTGATGCATGAAAGTATTGATGCACCCAATCTTTTCACCTCTAATTTTGGCACCAAATGGTCCTCTTTTTGACAAAAAAAAAGCTCTACTTCCTCCATAAACAAAGCTGCCTCATGCCAAACAAATGTCACTATATGTGTATATATATTATTGTTTATGGAAATTCTTAGGAGGTCATATTGATTGAAAAATTCAATGAAGCAAATTATTAGCAGAATAGCCGGTGTTATTGCGAAACTAACAGATGAGAAATTCTTAGCAACTCAAAAAGACTAATAAAAAATATTCATTGAAACATTCACGTAATAACAGTACTGGAGGCCTCCATTAAATAAAATAGCACATCCAATATTGTTTTTAATTTCCGAAATAACTTACTGTAATCAACCTTCACGTAGCACAACAATTGTAGGTTTGAAGTTTGTATATAGGTTCATTATTTTGGTGAACTTTGGAATAAAAGTGAGACTAAATTGTGTTCTTGGCATATAACCATGGTTTGGGGCTATAAATATAATAACTTATTCTTAAGGACTTTGTTTAAAACTAATGTTAGCCCATCTTTCTTATTTATTACAAAACTGCCCCATTTGGGCATAAAATCGTGTAAAGACATTTTAAAATTAACTTAGGTGTTAATTTAGGGACCAAATGCGTACCCGCTAGCCACTTACTGTTACTGTGGTACCATTTACACATCCGTGTCATTTATTGAAACCGAAATACAATAGTGACCTACTATATATCTAAGACTATTTTAACAATTACTTCCACTATATATGTAATATATTAATCAGCAATTCAAAAAATATAATGTGTTACATATATTAATCAGCAATTCAAAAAATATAATGTGAACACACGGTGGATTTATTTGGTTAAATATCATTTTCCACTACAAAAAAAATAAAAGTACAAAAGCAAGTATTGGAGTAAAAAAGTGTACAAAACTACAAAAGAAGATAAAAGCCAAATGCTGGTGGTTCTTACAATTGGAAGATAATCAAGATTCTCATCCTAAAGAAAAAGAGGGGGAGATTAACAAGAAATAATGATGATTCGATTAGGAATAATGCATGTGGTTCACAGTATTACGCGGTTTCTTGTATTAACCAAACAGATGTTCGTATATAATCCAGTCTGTATAATTAATTTATGGTATATATTTATAATATATAACTTTTTATAACCTAATAAATATAGATTTTTTATATCTTAATTAAATTTAATTTTAATGTATAAAAACATAAGTTATTTAATTTTAACTTTTTCATTCAATCTTTACACAATTCATTAGCGCACATTCATAAAGATTATCAAATTTGGATCCACTTATCCAACAGAGAACGCCAATAAATTTAATGAATGATTCCTAACAAAAATTAAATCATTTCAATCTAGATATGAAACAAAACAGAAGGAAGCCAAAACATTATCCTACCCATCAATCATCATATTATCAATATGGAATAGGGAAGAATTGTCACCTCGACTAGACAACTATACGTCCTATCTAGTGCAAAAAATTGATAATTACAATTTGTTGAGGTTGATATTTAGACAAATACCTTTGAACCAAAACGATAATGACATTAAGCCGGCCTCTAGATTGAGATTGGCATTTGGTTTTTGTAGATTAATTTGAAAGGCGTTTGCTTTTTACACTTCAAATTTTATAATCAAACTTTAGTATTGTATTACCTTTTGTTAAAAAAATAAAATGTACTAATCAATATTTAGAGCGTAAAAATCAAAACCTATTATTTGAAATATGGGAGGAGGAGTTTGATCAATCTATTTATACCCTGTCTTTTACATAATAGGAAAAGTAAGTACGTAACTTACATTAAACAACACCACATATATGAATATATGATATGATATTTCCACATCAATTGAGGGTTTGAAGTTTCATCTTCTCAACCAATTTCATTTTTTAGGGATCATATAATACACCCGAACAAGTTTTTCATTTTGGTAATTATGCTCGAATGATGATGTTTCACTTTCAGTTTGCTTGAAAGCTTTTTACCCACTAATAAATTATTAAAGCAAAGCTTCCACTTATTCCTTTATATGTAGCCATATATCTTTGATATAAATTATACCCTCCAATACATAATTTTATATAGTTGGACTTGATAATAATGTTCTAAGAAGTATCTACAAATACAACGGGCATTCGTATTTATTCGAAAGGGAATTAATAAGAAAAGTAGAGTTGGGAAAAACAACAAAGATGTTAGAAATTTGTTGAATTTCGAAGTTCTTTTTTTGAACGGTTTTGCAATATTAATTAGAGTATGACATTGACGGGTTTTCAATATCATATGTATTAATTAATGATTGAGAGTAAAAAATAAATATATTTTACAATCAAAGCATTCATTCAATTTCTCAAAAAATGTAGGTATTACCTCTCTTTCACAATAAAATTATTGAAATTATCGTACCGTCAAAATTGATCTGGACAATCGCTTGAATAAAGATTCTAAATAAGAAGTTAAAAATGGGAGTCAATTAAAAATAAAATAAGATAGGGGCAAATTTTTTTTAAAAAAAAAACCTTAAAGTAACAATAAAAATAAGAAATCTAAAAAAAAAAATGAAGTAATGGAGGCTTGAACACAAGACCTTTGCTACTTCTAAGATACTTCCTTTGCTATCTTGGCCATTTAGTCTATTATATCTTTCATATCATATCTATTATGTCTTAAAGAATCCGGAAACTTACGGGGACATGGCCCCCCCTGCCCCCTAGTTACGTCCCTGGGCGGGGGCCGAGTCTGAGCAGGGGTGGGTGTGGGGAATGGATTTGGAGCAAGAGCGAGGTGGGGTGGCCGAATCTGATCGGGATGCGGGGTGGGTGGTTGAAGGTTGGTGGTGGTGGTTTTATGAATTAAAGAAGAAAGGTGGTGGTAGTGTGGTAGCGGTTAGTGGAATAAGGTTTGAAATTGAGGTGTTTGGAAATGGTCGGTGGTGAGGTAGAAGGTGATGGTGAAGACGACGGAGGTTGGATGTTGGTGCGGTGGTGATTTGAGTTGAAGAAGAAAGATGGAAAGAAGATGAGTGTGATTGACTATGAGGCGCAAAATAATCATTTTATGTATCCAAAGTGTTTTTAGACAAGAAAAAAAAGATTGCCATAGCCCATAAGTGTTTGAAATTCATAAAAATTGCATGTATTGTCATTTTGCCAAATTTCTCCTACAACTGCTCTAAGGAGTGGTTTCTTTTGTGCTTGTTCAGTCAAACAAGTACTTTTTTTTGAAATGTATAAAGAAAATATTAATGTAAAAATTAACATTTAAATTTTTATTTAAATATATTTAAACATTTTGAACACTCATTTCATACCAATTTTACAAAAACATTTTAAAACACCAAAATTCACAGTGACTACAAAGCTACAAGGCTACAACATGTTTGATAGTGTGATAAACAAGTAACATTTGGGCTACTCAGGAACATGGAGAATGGGCCTACTTTCGGGTCTGGTCGGATTCAGCCATGCTTGATGTGTGATGTGTCCATCTTCTATTATCTTGTAATCCATGATCAAATCATAGAAGTCTATCCAAATAAATTTTGACGGATTTTTCATTTAATGTTTTCAGTTTCTCTCCTTTTGTAATAGGGCTATTTCTATTTATATTTTTTATCCAAACAATTACTCTCTTTATCCCTACAAAATTGTTACATTTTGATTTTAAATGGTCAACAAAATACAATTTAAAATATTAATATTTATTATTTTATATGTGAAAAAATTATAAAAAGTTGATATTTCAAAAATATGTATTGAGACGAATCTAAAAGGTCTCACAAAAGACTATCTTATTTCTTATCGTTTAATGTGAATTCATGATTAAATTTTGTTATGTTTGACCAAAAAAAGTCAAAATGTGACAACCTTTTAAAGAAGGAGGAAGTATGTTTTTTGGCAAAAAATAATGGAAATGATCTTTTACCTTCCATTATACTATAATGTGATCTCAAAAAAACCATAGAAGTCAATCAAAATAAATAAAAATTTAGTGAATATATTGAAACCCGACTTGTTAATTAGTCCGGGTATTTTCAGTAGTTATTGGCGGAGAAGGGGCAACAACCATGCTCAAGTCACTATTCTTGCAGCCACCTTCTTGTTTCGCTTCTTCTTGCTTCTCCAGGTACCCCCCCCCCCACCCCCACCCCCCCCCCACCCCGCCCCACCCACCCCCACCCTTCACATGTATGATTTGATTTATCCTTATTTTTCATTTCTGAAGCTATACAAATTTGTCCACATTCACATAGCCTTATCTTAATAACAAGTAAACAAAGATTGTATTAATGCGTATAATATACTTTATATATGTAATACAATAACATGTCCCATATTTATAAAGAGGCTACTCATTACTGCCTAACTGTTTTTTAATTGATTCGATATAAAGTGCAATCACTATCTACTACGGAGTATTTTCCCATACATATTTGAACTCGAATTTTTTCGTAAACGTTAGTATTCTATTGATAATTAATTAGAGTATCAAATTACCATTGTAATTCAAACATGGCAATCTTATTAAGGATGGTGGTAGTAATGTTATTTATCGTTTTAGCGTTTTTTGGATTAATACATCATTGTTGGTGTGTAGAATAACTTGTGGAAGCAAAATGAGCACAGCTGTTGAACCTTTGGTGCGTAATTTTGTTCCCATTGAACGAAATACATCGATAAGTCATTCGGATGGTAATGTCAATTGATATGATGTTCAAGAAGTTCATATAGTATCTGTTGTTAATTTTTCTAACAGTTTATATGCATAATATGCTTGTAAATTGTTTCCAGGGTATAAATTCAGTATCGTGTCTTACAACATTTTAGCTCAGGTATGTCAAGACTACGCCTTTTGTTCAGTAATGTCGCATTGGGTCCTATATTCCTGGTTTGGTGTTTTTGGCCAATGCCCTTTGGGATGCTGAATTCTGATGTTCTAACAGGGAGGGATGTAAATTGGAGCGATTCCACTGTGTTTAAATTATATGTAGTGCTATACCGACTCACCTGGTTTTATCAACATATACCGTTTTAATTGCAGGCATATGTGAAAAGTGCCCTGTTTCCACATTCTCCATCAGCGAGTCTTAAGTAAGCATTAGTAACAAACATGTTCTCCACTGCTTACTCTTTCTCATGGATTGTCACAACTGGTCTTGCTTTTAGGATTGTCTCGTAAAAAGTAGTAGCTTCACATTAACTGTGGATAGAGCTGAAAGTTTGATCTTGTTATATTTTGACATTGCTCATGCAGATTTTGAATTAGACCTTAACTGTTTTTTTCGTTATAGGTGGAAAGTCCGTTCACAGGCAATTTTGACTGTCTTGAAAAACCTGGGGGTAGATTTTCTTTGTTTACAGGTTGGATTTGAATATGACACTGGCAAATTTTGACTGTCTTTACCTTTCCCCTTTCCCATGTTGGAGATTTTGATTTCTTCTTTGTTTTAATGTGTTAGCATCCTGCAGGAGTTAGATGAATATGAAAGCTTCTATAAGAAGAATCTGGAGAATCTTGGGTATTCAAGTATTTACATTAAGAGGAGCGGACAGAAGCGTGATGGGTGTGGAATATTTTATAAGCAAAACTGGTATGCTCAACAACAAAATCCCATCTTACATTGACCATTTCCCTTTGCCAACTAATAAACTGGCCTCGGTATATAAGAGTCTTTATATATTTAGTATGAAAAGTTATACATGCAGAACACCATAGAAGTCTTGAATGAATGTAAAACATTTTCTCACAATGTCATTGAAAGGTTACCTTCGATATCCTATTCCGAGTGTCTGAAAGAGCTTATTGTCGAGACGATAACACGTTAAGATTTTGACATACCTTTATGTTATTCTGATCCTTGTGATTCATTAAATTAGTGCAGAGTTGATCATTCAAGAGAAAATAGACTACAATGATCTTGTACCCCCACAAAAAGATGGGACAGATAAACACGAGAATAAAGATGGACTTGTTAGTGGAAAAGGAAATGACGAGTCAAAGACTGGTATGTTGATATCTTTCCCTTCTCCACGTTTAAGGTCACAATACCTTAACTATCTGCCACCTTTCCATTTAGCTGCCCCAAATATATTTGAAGCAAGGTATAAGGCGGATGACATTCCGCCATACATTAAAGTTGTATATAGACGAGAGGCATTAACAATATATCTCGACCAATATATATGTAACAAACAGAACTATTACCAATTGAAGACAAGATGCATAGTATGTAAGGTTACAGAAAATTGAGGGAGTGAATTAGAAGATTATTTCTTCTCTTGATTTCAGCAATGTGTCTCTTGTTTTAGATATGGAACTCATATTAGTAAGTGGCTGGTAATAACTGATTTATAACAAGGTAAAATTAGGAGGCATTTTTATGTACCAACCTATATTCTTTCCCATTCCAGATATAGATCTGGAAAACACTAAAGGAGGGGATCGTGGGGATCCAGATGACCCTCGTGTCAGACTGAAACGAGATTGTGTTGGTGTCATGGCAGCCTTTAAAATTAATGGTCTTTCTGATCATCATCTAATTGTTGCCAACACTCATATCTTTTGGTAAGATGGTTCAGATCTTGAACTCTTTAATGTCTTCTTGTGTTTCAAGTTCTACTTTCTGATATGAAGTAAGCTACAAACTCTTTTATTACAACTGAGGAACTGAATCACTGATGTGATCAGGGACCCAAAGTGGGCAGATGTCAAGTTTGCACAGGCTAAATATCTGCTCTCACGCTTAGCTCAATTCAAGACAACGGTAACAGAAATAGCTGGTTGTGTTCCTTCTATAATTGTTGCCGGTGACTTCAATTCAGTTCCTGGTGATCAGGTTCTTATTCGACTATTTTCTGCTATATATATAGTTCATATTTGATGCCATTATATTTCAGGATAAGTATTGCTTTCTTGTTATTTGTTTTCACTAATCCCTTCTATGCTTAGTTTCCAACTCACAATCTGGGCACTATATCAATCTCTCTCTCCAGTTCACTTTTATTGAGCTAATCTACTTATCTTTTGTCGAACAGTTTAAAGTTGATGTTTAAGTCCTCTAAAATTTATATAAGTTTATCTTTATTAGTATATTAATGTTAAGTTATATCAGAACTGCTACACGATATGCGGAGTTAAATTATGTTTGAAATACTACATGTTATATGAAGTATTTCATATGCCAACTATTATTGTAATTACTTAGTATAAAAACATAATCAAACTTTTGAGTTGGATAACCAGATAAGGTCAACTATCTCAAAATGAAACAGTACCACCTCGATTTAACATAACACTGATTCGTAAAACATATCCATTTCAGGTTTATAAATATCTTGTTTCCGGCACCTCTTTGGGGGGCCCTCCTGAGGAAAGCTACGAGGATTTACCTATTCCCCTGAATAGTGTTTATGCCTGCACAAGGGGTGAACCTCAATTTACAAACTGCACCCCTGGTTTCACTGGTACCCTTGATTACATACTCTTTTCTCCAGAAGAGGATATAAAACCAGTCAGTCTGCTCGAGCTTCCAGAACCAGAATCCTTTGATGTGAGTGGTGGATTGCCAAATTACCAGCATCCGAGCGATCATCTTCCAATTGGTGCCGAGTTTGAAGTCATCTGTTAAAAGTCCCATGTTTAGACGGTTAGGACCCTCCACAATTACTAGTTAAATGTGTTAACAGTATTTATATATACTGAAGGTTGGTAGAATGGTAGTCGTCATGCTAGTTTTTTGGCAGAGAATTGCATGTTGAATATTTACGGCACTTGTACAATCTTTTTATTATTAATCTTACATTCTTGGGCAATCCGAGTTGTCTATTTTCCTAATAAGAGACATGTTACCCTAAGCTTATGTCTTCGCTCTCAAGAACGAAGGCATGTCACATGTGTCACCTCTCTGTACTTTGGAGTTAGGACGTTCATGGGGCATTACATTATAATGGGACTCGAAGGACATGAATTTTTGTACTATGAAAAGCTTCATTCCAGCAACAACGAAGGAGGCACAAGGAAGATAGAAACAAGCTCATCATATCTCTTTCTAGCAGTACGCTTGAGGTCCTGTAATGTGAGTATGTGACTATGTTCACTTGCCCAATAAGTTGAGTTGTCAGAAGAAAAGGTCGGTCGAAAATTTGCAGTGATGGTCCTCTACATCCTTTATGAGCCTTCTTCGGTATCTCTAGCTTTATCATATTATATTTCTGGAAGTTACATCATAGCTATAGCTATCCGTCCTCAATACATATGGCGCGATTTTATAAAGCACGGAGGTACAAAAGGAGGCACGAGGAAGAGCTAGACGGTATTTTTCTGGAAAATGTGTGTGTTAGGATTTGAACTTTGTGAAGCTCTAGAGATCCATTGTCAGCACCTTCTAAAAGAAAGCATACACCAAGTGTAAATGATCAAAGGGGGCAGGTCACATCCTGACCAAATGAATCAATACGCCTGTCCAGAAGAATAGAAGACTATCCAGAAGAATAGAAGTGTTAAAATACTTACGGTTTTTCTAGAATGTGCCACAAAAACACATGTTAAGAATTAAAAATGAAAAAAAACTCAATATATGTAATCATATAAGATACAAATTTAAAAATTCTTTCCAAATATAATTTTAAATGCAAATTTATTATAAAAAATATTCATTTATTAAAATCTTAAAATATGCTCTAAAAGCACTTTCTGGAAAACGATATATTTAATGAAAACCGATATATTTAATTGGGTAATTTATCTCCTTTTTATCATACCCTAAAATAGTAAGTGGGATAGGAACTAATGCCTTCTAGAGAGAAAGAGTTGTTTCTTGTCTGCTTCGGTAGCACATTAAACCTCGTTTTCAAATGAGAATCAAATCCAAAAACTTTAATATGTTCTTAATTCCCGGTACCATCATTATATAATAAGTTGAAGAAACAGAATATGACCAACAACATTAAATGTCAGTTGTTTGTTTTGATGAAGTCAGAAATTTTTTGTGGTGCTCCGCAATATGAAATGTAAAAAACTTATATAAATTGCTCGTGTCTAGTTATGCACAAATTTATTTAGTATTGTAATTGAATAAAATATATAATTTAATTTTGTGCAAGCTAAAAACGTATCCCTTAACATAGAAAAAGGATCAAATTTAGGAGTACTTATATTCAAAAAACTATTCTGGCAACAACTAGATATCAATAAATCTACTGGAGCCATCCTTAATCAAGAACACCTTTTTGGAAGTAGTTCAACAATGCAATTTTTTAAAGTCATAAACAATCATTTAATTACAATATTATAAACTAATGCCAAGTTCCAAACTAATTTAATGATCCAATCTCACAACAACCATATTATATTAGTCCTTATGGTCCGTTTGGATTGGGGTGAACCTAGGTGAATCTAGGTGAAATTTATCATTCACCCCGTTTGCAACCAAAAAATAAAAAAATGCAAGGTTAATGTAGGTGAATCTAGGTTAATGTAGGTTAACACATTCAATCTCATTCTCCCTCAAATCATTCACCCCCAAATCGGTGGGTAATGCTAGGTTAACGAATTAATTTTATTATTATTATTATTATATCAGACTAAAATACCCACCAATAATATTCCCTTCCATTAATATAATTTGCCTCCAAAAAAATACCATCCCTCGTTAATATAAATCGCTACCTCTTTTCTTTCT
This sequence comes from Echium plantagineum, assembly GCA_003412495.2. NCBI lineage: Eukaryota > Viridiplantae > Streptophyta > Magnoliopsida > Boraginales > Boraginaceae > Echium > Echium plantagineum. The sequence continues at coordinate 110,716 of QFAX02000193.1, forward strand.
TGCATATTGATTCTTATTGGCTCATTCTTTCTTGCTTGATATTTGTGGTAATTGAAAAATTACTTTTTCTTTTCTTTTCAATTTCAATCCGTGGGTTACGTAAGGATACAAATAGAGGGAATAGAAAAATCGAGATAATAAAAAAATCACCTTTTTTTCTCTTGTCGCCTCTTTTATTGTTGAACATATTTATGTTTTGCTAATGTAATTTTTATTCTAATAACAGGTAATTTGTAAACAAAAACAAGGTGCTTTGTATAGAATAAAGAGAAGGATATAAATGTCACCTTAATAGTTTATAATATTGTTTCACCTCGAGAAGGGTAATGGTATCCAAACATGAATTATAATAGTTTCACCTAGATTCACCTATATTCCCCTACATTCCCCTAACCTAGGTTAATTTTAAATGTTTACCCTCACCTAGATTCACCCCAATCCAAACGCACCATTAATTGTCCAAAATATTTGGTAACCACTCAACATTAAGGTTGTAGGAACAGTTAATTAACTTTCCCCCAACTCCTCCATCGCTTTCAACCATTCACCGACCGTTTTCATTCTTTCTTTTTTCCTGTCTTCTTTCCACCATATGTTTATTCCACTGCCTCATTGGCATACACCTCATTCCCTTTTTATTAAATATATTTTTATTTTATTATCTCCTTTTCACCTGATTAATGTCTTAACAGATATGCAAACTAATAAACTAATTACTATATAAGTAAGTACTTATTCTTTCATATATAGTAGTTTAGTTCATAATTGTTCTCCATATTTGTTTGTTTTTGTCTTTATTTTTATGGAAGCTATCAAGAAACAAGCAACCAAACTGAGGGAACAAGTTGCCAAGCAGCAACAGGTGATTTTTTGCCAAATTTAATTACCCTTTTGGATTCTTGGAAAATTAATAGTGGTGTTGTGTGTGAGGTTGCTTATGCTTGCAAGAACTGTGTTGAAACTGTATATTGGGTAGAGCTTTAATTGCCCTTTGAATGAAACTGTATATTGCAAGAACACATTGATGTCAGTTGTTTTTAATGGTTTTATTAGGATGTTTTTTTGGTTTCATATGATTAAAAATGCATTCTTGAAATATTATTGACCCTTAAGATGTTAATATAGGAGGTTGCTTATGCCAAGAACTATATATCTTGAAGGGTATAGCTTTAATTGCCCTCCGAATGATATTGTTGAAGGAAGTTGTGTTAAATTAATGGTTTTATTAGGATGTCTTTTGCTTTTATATGATTAAAATGTGATCTTTTTTGACCAATGTTGAGTGATATAAAATCTGATATTGTATGTAAATGGAACGTTATCAAGTTGATGTCAATTACAATTCACAAACTTTTCATAGATTTTTGTAGTAGTTGAAGTGACAAACTATGTTATCTTTGTCTTGGCCATTAGTATTCGAGCTGAAACTCTAGCACAAAAGGCGAGGAGAGTGAGTAGTTTAAGGATCAGGAGGCTTTTAGTACTCTAGTAGACATGCTATTAGTCCTTTTTTTTTGTAATCTTTGGTTTCCAAGGAAGATAAAATCAGGTAAATTATGTTGGGTTCCGGTGATTTACATTTAGAACCAACTAATTAACCTCTAGCAAAAAGATGAATGTAATGTTACCTTGTTTCCAGAGGAATGACTAATTAAGAGGTTTTTATTGGTTTCGACTTAGTACTGGATGCAATAAAAACGGGCATTCCATGTAAATCTAAAGATAATTATCATCATGTATACATCAGATAAAGAACTTGCTAGGTAATCAAATCTCTGAAGTTGGATGGAATTCAGAAAAATGTAATTTCCTTTTATTTTGTCAGGCCATTTTTAGACAACTTGGGCATTTAGGTCATGAAGCTGCTGAAGTAGATGAAGCTGAAGTACAATATCATGCGGAACTTCAGAACTTATACAAATCCACAAGGGCTGCTAAGGTAAACTTCTAATTTCCGTTTACATTGTGATATAATTAATTATCAAAGATTCAGTACATCTATGTATAATAATTTTGTATGTACAGCATTTTCAGAAGGATATTGTTCGTGGCGTTGAAGGGTTAATCTCTACAAATAAAAAGCAGATGGAATTAGGTACAATCTTTAATGTTTCGTCTCATCTTATGTTAGTTATAGTCAGATAAATGACCTTCCCCTTGGACTTTGTAGCTAAGAGGTTGGCCGAGGACTGTTGCAAGTATGGGATTGAGAATCAAAGTGACATCTATCCTCTTCCAAGGGCTGCATTAGATTTTGGTACCTCTCATATTTCAATGGAGGATCATAGAGAAACATTACTTGGAACTCTTGGGCATCAGGTGTCTCTTCGGCTGCCTTAGAAGTATGAAATGCTTAGGTTTAAACTTGAAGTGTGGATATTGATTGTTTCCATTTTCTTATAAACACAAGAGGCTTAAATCATGGGAATAACAGTGGATATTGTCTGTCACTCTGTCTCATCCTCCTCATCGTCTATGATATGATTTCTCCTGCATTGTCATGCACTTCGTATGTTTATTTCATAAAGAAACAAGTGATATGTTAAAGACTTTAACATGGCATGTGCAACTCTTCCTCATGGAGGACATGATATTTAGGTACTGAATTAATGGACGAAGAAATTAGATTGATTAGTTTTGGATATCACTCATGTATGTAAGTTCCGAAGTTGGGTATAATGCACATTATGTAGCAGAAATGTCATTGAGAGCTGTGATTTCAGTCCACACCTTTGAGCCATTGATTAAAGTTTCACTGCGTGTTCTCTTTCACTGTAGACCTGAATGCCACATTATAAGTAAAATCTAGTGTGCTTTTCCTAACTAATTTCATATTTTAGTTCTATTCCGAGCATTTTGATTTCTTATTAGGCTTAGTTCTTTAGGTGTCTGAGCCACTTAGAGCATCAATTAGAAGTGCACCTTTAGAAGATGCTCGCCACTTAACTCACCAATTTGACAAAGTTCGTCAGGAATGTGAATCTCAGGTAATGTCCAAGTCTTGGTACGTTTTCTATGTTACAGCTGTGCTTCCATCGAAATGAATTACCCTTCACTAGCTTTCGTGATGATTTTTCCTTTACCAGGCAGCTGATGTAATTAGACGAAAATCAAGGTGTAGAGATCCTACTTCTGAAGACGTTATCAAACTAAAAAGTGCAGAAACAAGGTTGTCCGATCTTAGATCTTCAGTGATGGTACTTGGAAAAGAAGCAACCACAGCTATGATGTCTGTGGAGGAGGAGCAGCAGCAGATAACTTTCCAAAAGCTTCTTATAATGGTAATGTAACTACTCAAATTTCTGGGAGTAGTTGCCTTTAGAAGCTGCCTCCTTGTGAGGGTAGGAGAAAGGGTGGAATATTGGACCAAACCTACTACCCACAGCCTTTCTTTATCTTTTGCGCAAGATGTTCTCCCACTAACCTGGATGAGTGCACAAAATGGCCATGAGATATTATTAAAAAAAAAAATGTTTTTAACAATTCATCGTTCAGATAATGTCATTCAATGTGATGATCAATAAGGGGGGCCGAACCTGGCTGCTATGAACAAATTATTTTTCTTTGCCTCGATACTTGTATGTCCATTGGGGCATTGACTTTGTACTATTCTGAATTTTTTTTATCAATTGAGATAACAGGTAAATGCGGAAAGGTCTTATCATCAGAATGTCGTTGCTGTTCTTGAGAAACTCTATTACAAGGTTCGTTAATATTCATCTTGCATCTCCTTCGAATGAAGACCTATTTCTTCTTGCTATTTCATATCTATCCTTCGGCGAGTGGTATGGACAAAATTTTAACGCCTAAAAAGATTATTGTTACACTTTGAATCAGATGACTGTGGAGGAAGAGCTAAAAGAGGCTCCAGAGCAATCAGAAGCTCAACAACAAGAGAAGCCTATCCTCTCTTCACATACTGCTACTTCTAGCGGAACTAATGTTGATGAAAGTAGAACTCGAGTTCACAACGTAGCGCGGGATCGTGGACATGGAGGTACTACTACACATCGTTCTGATGTTAAGAGAGATGGTGAAGAAAATCAAGACTACTTTCTTGCAACGGTATAGCCTGTAGTTGAGATGATTTTTTACTTTCTTATCTTTTATCGCATCTTCTCCCTCTCATTGGCTTCGGATCCTTGACAGCCTCGAATTCTTTTTTAATAGGTTATTCACTCATTTGATGCCCAAGAAGATGGTGAACTAAGTCTTGCTGTTGGCGATAGTGTTGCTGTGCGACAGGTATCATAAATCTTAAATCATGAGAATTGGCAAATGGCATGTGGATGAAGCCTTCACTAATAACCAATGAATAGAAGTTTGACAGAATATAACTGATAGAAATAGCATTTTGAAACCAACCTTGATTACTCCCACTAGGTGAATTTGTAAAGATACATCCAATCGACCCAACGGGCCATGAGATGTTGAGAAGAAAAACAGCTAGCTGATTAATCAATTGTGACTTGATAATTCAACACAGTTCATTCTGGTTATCTACATGCATGCAGGTTGCTTCTAATGGATGGTCTGAAGGAGAATGCAGGGGTGAGGCTGGTTGGTTTCCGTCAGCTTATGTTGAAAGGCCAGAAATGGATTCCAAAAGCAAATTGTCCGAGGATTCTTCATAGACCAAGACACCGACGCTAATTTACGATCTATAGATTGAAATCTGTATATTCAATTGTACAGGAAACGATAGTTTCTGCATAACTTTGAGGTAAGATTTTTATGCATGTCCACTTCTGAGCGCAAGCTCCGGAGGTAAAAAGACTCAAGATATGTCCTATAATGCAATGTCACAGGACTACTAGTACTGTTACCATGTTCCTTTCTGGTGAAATATTTTTGGTGGATTCGGATGAATATTACGATATGATGCATCTTGTTTGAATTTGCCTAGCCACGAGACTCAAGAGGCCGTTAGTGTGACGGTTTTACACTTTTGAGACTCGAGAGGGCATTGAACAGCTTTATGCAATAATCAGTACGTAGTATTGCAGTATCACTAACTCGCAAATCTGTTTGAGAGGTAGATCGAAATGAAATGAAATGAAATGAAATAGGAGTATAAATTTCTATGATGATGAGTTATTTATCGACTTCTTTATTTTATATATCCATTGAAATAAAGAGATGGAGTATCAGTGCTAGTATATAAAAAACGAATGCGCGTGTATCTCACGCGCTTCGTCGTCATTATAGGGCGCGTGGCACGCTGCATCCTCTTCTTGTTTTTCTCTTCCACGCCTCTTTTTCGCCTGAGAAACCCTCACCTCATCTTCCCACGATTATATCGACCATCGTAATTTCGATCTGAATTTCTATTTCTTACCTAAGTCGCACATTAGCAAGATTTCATCACCTTAATTGCTTCGGTGCTATCGACCTCCGTAATTTCGATCTGAATTTCTGTTTCTTACCTAAATCGCTCATTAGCAAGATTCCATCACCTTAATTGCTTCGGTGCTCAGCTTAGTTGGTGTTCATCAACATCGTTCATCAACACCAACTAAGCATGGAAGCTAGCGATTACAGTGTTATTGTTCATATCTAATAGCGATTCTTGAAACTTGGTGGTCTTATCAGGCAAGCTGGAAGCTTTGGCCTCTCGCCCACTTTATTACGTATGATCTGATCCCGTGAAAAGGCTTCTGTGGGTTGACTGCGTTACGCTCATTTAAGTGACGATTCTCACAATGTAAGCATTCCTTCTACACTTCCCTTTCAAATGGTTAACCACTGGGAGCTAAATGCACGACTTTCAACACTTCATAATATTATGCACCAGAAAACTAAAAAGTATGTCTTGTGCTAAGACAAATAACAAGGCACGTCCGCACGTGCCATGCGCCGTAAGAATTTCTTACCTCCTTATTCTATAAAAGCTGAATGCATCACTTTAACCATTCAACAAGAGTTTGAGCTACAAGAATCAATTCACATGCTCAGTAACGTTTTGCGGAAACAAAAACTTAATATATATCTCATTTCTTTGTTCTTGAAATCGGAGGCCAGAATTATCGAAGTACAACTAGAACCAAATAGTATCACATCACCATCAGATAATGCAGAGGTATGTTTAGTTAAACCATACATCCATTGGAGCAGGTTTTTAGTTTTTTGTATATTTTTAATTAAAACTTTGTATATATTTTGTATTTCTGAGCGCCATTTTGAGGCTGAAGATAATGCTCTCATATGAATAACAGATCTTGAATTTGATTGCCATGGTTTAATTTGATTTTACTATATGATATTATTGTAAAATTATTGCTTTCATCTAATGACTCTAAGTTCAAGGAATTTAATTGAGTGTCTCTTGTTCACCTTTCACCATTTGGCTCGCAAAGTTGGAGATTTAGTATCAATGGGTTTATGTGTTTGATTATTAAGTTAACGGAGTTGAATTTTTTAATCCCAACAAGGCAACTTGAGTTTACAGTAGAGATTTATATTCTATATTTCATATGTTCTTATTCTGCTAATCTTATACCATATGTTATTTTTACACCATCAAACAGAACAACTTGATAAACGATCAATCAATTACGGAAAGGTTTTTAGACCATGTAAAATAGTATTCTGCAATCTCTGTTCAACTTGGCAAATGTTTGTGTGGTTCTTATACATCAAGTTGCACAAGAATAGTGAAAAACTTCAAGTTCATTGGTCATGTTATCTGGCATTTTTTGTCTCTCTTTCTTCTTATGAAAGTTATTTGATGTATTCCATTCTTGTGTTATCCAACATTTGGGAAGTGATGAATATCCGCGTAGAGAGTAAGGCCATGGCCCATTGGCACAATTGCTACACGTGAATCATCATACATGTCTTTGAATATATGCTTATAGTTCAAACCAATTTTATGCACAACCATACATTAATATATTTTTTGTCTATGGTTCTTTTGATTGGTGATTCTAAGGAAGGATGGCAGGTGTATTTTTTCCGAATGGTACTTGTTACGGCAACTATGTTATACTGTTAATGAATCTAATGAATTCTGCTATATATACTTGTAGGGTATTTTACAACGGAAAATACTATTCTACTCCAATATAAGCATCTATAAGAAAGTAACTGCAATGTTCTTTTACTCGTGACGTTCGATATGAATCAGTACAACTCACTTTTTGAAGTAATGAACTATGCTTCACTTTTACTCATTTGGCATTATACCATAACATATTACATATGAGGCTATATATGTTTGTATGTTCGCAACATGTAGGTGTGTCTATATTAGTTCATGTAATCCCCATCCAGATGATCATTTACTTTTGAGATTGGTTCAAGTTAGTGAGACCTTAGATAGCCTAGCTGCAATCATATTTCTAACATCTGTCCCATGTTATTGGTGTTTCATTTTCCTGTTCTATTTTGTGTGGTAAAATTATTGTTCGAATATGTTGCAACTGCAATACCTCTCTTTCCCCTCCAGGCTCATGGAAGAGATATGCCATTGTAGTTTTTTAAGGTGTAAGTTGCCATTATTCCACCTACGAAGATTCTCATGGTAATAAACCGAGGATACTGCTCCCAAGTTGTTCCTGACATGCTCGACTAACTCGATTTTTGGTCTTGATTATTATTTACATGTGTTCTTCAATCTTCAAATGTTGTTAATAAGTTTATGAAGTTACTTGTTCAGTTGTTCCGTTGCTAAAATTGTAAGGCTTCCTGAGTTCTTTTTATAGTACCTAATGCATTCAAGGTACATATATCTCATTAGGATACATGTATCTCATTTTTTGTGGACAATTTATTTTTCTGAATTTTTTTTAAAACTGTTAAAAAAGTAGATACATGAAAACTGATCTATGCGGTCGCATGACTAATCATTAAGCCATATACAATTACTTGATGGATAATTAGTACTGGCTCTAAATGACTAATTTTTGGCCCGGCATTTGCCGGGCTCCGGCCACTAGTTTTATTGGTTAAAAATCTGATCTTTTTGTAGTAGTACTGCTACTAGTACATACTATTTCAACGACATAAATGTATATGGTTCTCAATAATCCATACGATAGATCGTTATTTTTACACTAAACATTTCAGGGGAATTAGTATGTACACTTACCCTTTAGTACGTGGGCCAGGTGTGAAGATTTAGGTAGCTCTAGCTTCTTGTCCATATAAAAGCCTTTTAATCGTTAACATTGCAATAACTCAAACTTACGACTTTGTTATTGTGAGTAACATTGACTGACTACAGGACTAAGTTGATAAGTTTAGTTTCGGTCTTGATGGCGGTTTCTCTTGTGTTTTTCCTCATAAACATAGTTAACAAAATGTTCATCTTATAGAAATGATTAAGAAACATGATTAAGTTCATGCTTTCATGTAATTTCAAAAAGGAAATCTAAAGATAATACTCTTAACTCAACAACAAATTTACAGTAAGATGCTTCTCCTCAGAGCAAGATACTATAATCCCAAGTCCATCAGCTTCTTCGCTGCATTCTTAGCCCTCATCAGCTCTGGTTGAGTATCAAGAAACCTGCTAAAAAATCGTCGGTGATTTGTCTATAACAGAGACTTAATTGTATCACGCCATCTTTTTGAACTCCGAATACGGACTGAAGTTAGATATAACTATGAGTCTCCAATAAAAACTAGAATGTATCTTGCCAATAGTTGAGCATCAACTTGATGACTTAATTTTATATTTCCCTACTAACTAAAATGGGTGAAAGGAAAAGGAATTACAGCAAGTTGATGGCAAGAGTTTGTCACCTGTGAATATTGAGTCCGGCTAAAGTTGAGAAATCTTGATAGTGCGGTCACAAAAATGAGTTATGACCTCAACACATAAAAGACTTCATGTTGCTGATGTCCTCTCGTAAAGTACAATATGTGCTCTTGCAACATCCTTGACATGAACAACTCCCAAGTGCAAAATGCTCGGGTCAAAAGTGTAGCCTGAGTAGAAAAACAGAAATATACTCGACTTTTCTTTTATTTGAAACAAAATTTGGTCGTAGAAGGTTGGAATTCAGTGGTGAAGTTAGGATTTCAGAATGAGAAAAAAACAATGTATATATATAAGAAGAAACCATTTGTTACCTTGGTGAAGGTGTTGGAGTTGTTGCATGCTTGAATTGATAACTGGGGGGAGCATAAGTCCCATGACAGTTCCAGGGTTGATCACCACAGCATCCAGACCTTTTTCTTTCGCAAACTCCCAAGCAGATCTTTCAGCCAGGGTTTTCGAAATCGAATACCAGATCTAGATCACAAACTCCAAAGTTCAATTGTAGAAGCAACTCATGAAAATAGAAGTTATTGATATGTAGATAACAGCGGATGCTTATATGAATAGTAAGCGATCTAGTTGTTCCTTATGATGCAAGCTGATGGTGCCAGGAAATCACAAAGAGGCATTCTCATATTGAATGTTGATGGAAACAATATACAAAATGGCTCATTCCGGATAACAGGTTCACATCAAATCAAAGTGTTTGATCATAGATGCGGTTAATTTCTGCTCTCGTCGGGTCATTTACACTAACTGTGAACAGATATAGTTAGCTACAACTGGTTTGAATATAGTCATTTAAGATTTATACGGATATACGTCTTTCATAATTAAATTATAAGTATATCCCCACTCACCATGAATTAGACTAAACTTAAGTAATAACACGAAAAACAAAGTTCTGATGCTTCAAAAGCATGAATAATAAGGGATCACCAAATTTACCTCATTATTGCAGAAGTCGACATCAATTCCGCATTTATGACTATGTCAGTAGGCCAACTTGGGTTATGAATAATGGCGGCAATGGATGAGGTTACCACCACACGGCGGACTCCTAATTGCTTTGCTCCCGTGAGTACATTAATGGTCCCTTTCACCGCTAGTTCGACGATCATTTTCTATCATCAAGACATTCATACCAAAAAAATCTTCAATTACATCATTTAACTTTACAGAAACAATATCAACTAACATACAAAGTAATTGCAATGATCATAATGAAGACATAGAAAATGCAGTTTAACCCATTTTATACCTCTGGATCATCAACTTTTCAACTGTACAAGGGGGAGCTAAATGAAACACCTCAACAGCCCCCGTTGTAGCTGCACCAATTGAATCATAATCAAGAAGATCAACTTGAAACAGGCATAGTCTCGATTCGATTCCTTCTAGTGTCTCAAGATGTTTAGTTTCTTTCTCATCATCTTCACAAAAATAAAAAGTATATATCAGTTCAACTATCATGTGTAATTACCTCACCCATTGCATTTTAACTAAAAAAATTGAACTACTAGTAAATTCACTTTTGATCAATAATGCATCCATATCCCTTACTTTCTCAATTATTAATAGACGATATTTTCCAAAATCATAGTTGGTCATAACATCAAAAATTCTCTTCTTAAGAAATTTAAGCTCATGTTTGAGGTTTTTGGTACATTTCAAATTAAAACGAAATTGACCAAAAATAAAGTACCAAAAAAGCTATGGAACATGAAATCATAACAATTTTAGAAACATAAGGTTCAAAATGAACCTTTTGTGTATTGCAGCCCTCTACTTTGGTAAAAAACAAAGTAATGCCGCTCGTTGTAAAAAAGCCAAGAATAGCTAAGAAACGATATAAAAGTGTTTCAAGTTCATCGAAAACAGTTTTGGATCTTTTAAAAAAAATCATTGACGTCCGAATCTAGTAACTGATAAAACATTAATTTTGTCACCATATTTCAGAAGGGACTTGCGATTTATCACACTTCTTAACCCACAAATTCAAACCTAATAATCATCAAGCAATATAACAAAAATAAGGCATAAACAGTCATCCGGAAACTTTATAATATTAAAGGCATAAAGCCAAGATTACAATATTACAATAAAAAACTAACACACCTCCTAATTAACTTTGAAAATAAATTAGGAGAATTACAATTGAACTAAAACATAAGAAAATAAAACTCCTACATCGACTAATCTATGGTATGAGGACACACCACTTTTGCAAGTTTTCACGTCCCAACCATAATGCCATGCAAGCTACGGTCGAGAAAACCCATAACCAAAAGATGAAAAATGGGAAACTTAAATTATTATAGTTTTCAAGTTTAAACTTCATTATTAACAGACGATATTTTCCAAAGTCATAATTGGTCATAACACCAGAAATTTTCTTCTTAAGAAACTCAAGCTCATGTTTAAGATTTTTGGTACATTTCAAATTAAAATGAAATTGACCAAATAAAATACCAAAAAAGTTTATGGAACATGAAATCATAACAATTTTAGAAACATAAGGTTCTAAATGAACCTTTTGTGTCTTGAAGTCCTCTACTTTGTTAAAAAATAAAGTAATGCCGCTGGTTTGGAAAAGAGCCAAGAAGAGCTAAAAAACGATATAAAAGTGTTTCAAGTTCATCAAAAATAGTTTTGGATCTTTTAAAAAAATCATTGACGTCCGAATCTAGTTATTAAGATCGGATTCGGCATTCGCATTTGTCAATACCTCGTCGGAAGAGAACTCGGTTGAAAGACCGGGGCCAAGTACAAACACCCAACGGAAGATGCAAAAGACACATGCATATATCATTTTTAAACAAGAAGCAAGAAATGTAAAGATAAAACAAAATAAGGATAAAACAAAATAAGGATAAAAACGTTGCGGATTGGAGTTTGAACTTGTGGTTCGGCCATTTGAGAGAGTAGAAAACAAAATAAGGATGAAAACGTTGCAGATTGAGGTTGAACCTGTGGTTCGGCCATTTTGAGAGAGTAGAAAACAGAATAAGGATAAAAACGTTGCGGATTGAGGTTGAATTTGTGGTTCGGGCCATTTTGAGAGAGTAGAAAACATAATAAGGATAAAAAACGTTGCGGATTGAGGTTGAATTTGTGGTTCGGCCATTTTGAGAGAGTAGGAAACATAATAAGGATAAAAACGTTGCAGATTGAGGTTGAACTTGTGGTTCGGCCATTTTGAAAGAGTAGAAAACAAATTAAGGATAAAAACGTTGCGGATTGAGGTTGAACTTGTGGTTCGGCCATTTTGAGATAAAAACGTTGCGGATTGAGTTTCAACTTGTGGTTCGGCCATTTTGAGAGAGTAGAAAACAGAATAAGGATAAAAACGTTGCGGATTGAGGTTGAACTTGTGGTTCGGCCATTTTGAGAGAGTAGAAAACAAATAAGGATAAAAACGTTGTGGATTGAGGTTGAACTTGTGGTTCGGCCAATTTGAGAGAGTAGGAAACATAATAAGGATAAAAACGTTGCGGATTGAGGTTGAACTTGTTGTTCGGCCATTTTGAGAGACTAGAAACATAATAAGGATAAAAACGTTGCGGATTGAGGTTGAACTTGTGGTTCGGCCATTTTGAGAGAGTAGAAAACAGAATAAGGATAAAAACGTTGCGGATTGAGGTTGAACTTGTGGTTTGACCATTTTGAGAGAGTAAAAAACAGAATAATAATAAAACGTTGCGGATTGAGGTTGAACTTGTGGTTCGGCAATTTTGAGAGAGTGGAAAACATAAGGAAAAAAATGTTGCAGATTGAGTTTGAAGTTGTGGTTCGTAGAAAACAGAATATGAAGATGAGAGTGGGAGGAGTGGTGTTTGGTATTTGTAGGCAAGACCACAGGAACCTGTTTGTTCGGCCATCGGCCCTTGCTTTTCCTGCTCTTTGACTTTCAAAATTATTTTAAATGATTTGTGAAAAGACTTTCTCATTAAAAAATGGTCAATTCATTCTTTAATATAAGAATGTCTTCTACACACCAATAACTACCTTTATGACTTTTAACTTTCAAAGTGATGAAGGTATTGATACACTTTCTCATTTCAAATTAAAAAAAAATTAGTATAAGATCAGCTAGCCTGCTCTCCCTGCACACCCTGACCTACCCTTACCACATAATTTTTATAAAGAAAATTGAGTTAAAATTAAAATCTAGTCCAGGTAGAGATGGTAATTTCTGTATTCATGTTTGTAATATCATTGTAGTCACAATTCATCGCTAATTATCAAAAAAAAAAAGTTGCAGCTGTGGAACTAATCAGGGAGAAAGGTTTTAGAGTTTCCAAATAATGGGCTAGTTTTGGGCTACTTATTGGGCCGTCAACTTCAAGTATATTTGTTCGCTTGATCAATAATTCAAGTTGATGAATATGTGTCGACCTAATTTTTTGGCAATAATTGGTGTTGATTTCGTGGGCAAAACAACAATTGGTATCAAGCATGTTCACACAATTATGGTGGCACCGATAAAACTAAGATGCTGATGTTGAATGGCAACAATTACCACATCAGAAAAATGAAGATGCTCTGATTGTCTCTATGTAAAGCAACTCGCTTTACCAATTGAAGTTGAAGGGGTGAGAACAACATGTGACGTTTACGACTACTTCAATTACAGAAGGATAAATTTTTCCATCCAATGCTTACATTGATTTCTCTTCATTACTCTACTAATCCACAAACATGTTCATGAAAAAAAACTTATATGTGAGTTGTATATTGTATTGATAAACACAAAACATAATCTCTTGATGTCAGAATTTCATGGTGAAGTTGAGCTACATTGCTACGGCATATAAAAATTTAATTATCTTTGATTTACATTACGTGTACCCTTTTTATTCTATGTCATAATTTATGACTATTGAATTACGGAAATCATAATTTTGAATTCGGTCTTCATAATAATCATCAAGCAATATAAAAATAAGGCATAAAAGTCATCCGGAAACTTTGTAATATTAAAGGTACAAGCCAAGATTACAATAAATTTCAATTACTAAAAAACAAAAACTAACACACCTCCTAATCAACTTTGAAAATAAATTAGGAGGATTACAATTGAACTAAAACATAAGAAAATAAAACTCCTACATCCACTAATCTATGGTATGACGACACACCACTTTTGCAAGTATCCACGTCCCAACCATAATGTCAATGCAAGCTCCCGTCGAGAAAACCATAACCAAAAGATGAAAAATGGGAAAGTTACGTAAATTATTATAGTTTTTCAAGTTTAAACTTAATTATTAATAGACGATATTTTCCAAAATCATAGTTGGTCATAACATCAAAAATTCTCTTCTTAAGAAA
>QFAX02000194.1:0-22873 GCA_003412495.2 Echium plantagineum
AATATGAAACCTTAAAACCCTAAAGGAAAAAATAAGACGAAAATGCCACGTTTTGTGTTATTCATCAATAAAGTGGCACAAATGTTAATAAATAATGCACGGATTATCAAAGTGTTATCAATTACATATTACCAACACCCAAAGATAAAAAAGACAAAAAAGGGACAAAATGAGAAACTTAAAACCCTAAGGAAAAAATAAGACGAAATGCCACATTTTGTGTTATCATCAAATAAGTGGCACGAATGTTAAATAAATAATGCACGAATTATAAAAGTGTTATCAAATTACTATTACAACACCCAAAGACAAAAAAAGACAAAAAGGACGAAAATGAGAACCTTAAAACCTAAAGGAAAAAACTAAGCCGAAATGCCACGTTTTGTGTAATCATCAATAAATGGCACGAATGTTAAAAAATAATGTACGGATTATTAAAAGTGTTATCAAATTACATATTACACATCCAAAGACAAAAAAAGACAAAAAAGGACGAATATGAGACCTAAAACCCTAAAGGAAAAAATAAGACGAAATGCCACATTTTGTGTTATTCATCAATAAAGTGGCACGAATGTTAAATAAATAATGCACGGAATTATCAAAAGTGTTATTAAATTACATATTACAACACCCAAAGACAAAAAAAGACAAAAAAGGACGAAAATGAGAACCTTAAAACCCTAAAGGAAAAAACTAAGACGAAATGCCACGTTTTGTGTTATTCATCAAATAAAGTGGCACGAATGTTAAATAAATAATGTACGGATTATTAAAAGTGTTATCAAATTACATATTACAACATCCAAAGACAAAAAAAGACAAAAAAGACGAATATGAGAACCTTAAAACCCTAAAGGAAAAAATAAGACGAAATGCCACGTTTTGTGTTATTCATCAAATAAAGTGGCACGAATGTTAAATAAATAATGCACGGATTATCAAAAGTGTTATCAAATTACATATTACAACACCCAAAGACAAAAAAAGACAAAAAAGGACGAATATGAGAACTTAAAACCCTAAAGGAAAAAATAAAGACGAAATGCCACGTTTTGTGTTATTCATCAAATAAAGTGGCACGAATGTTAAATAAATAATGCACGAATTATCAAAAGTGTTATCAAATTACATATTACAACACCCAAGACAAAAAAGACAAAAAAGGACGAAATGAGAACCTTAAAACCCTAAAGGAAAAACTAAGCCGAAATGCCACGTTTTGTGTTATTCATCAAATAAAGTGGCACGAATGTTAAATAAATAATGTACGGATTATTAAAAGTGTTATCAAATTACATATTACAACATCCAAAGACAAAAAAAGACAAAAAAGGACGAATATGAGAACCTTAAAACCCTAAAGGAAAAAATAAGACGAAATGCCACGTTTTGTGTTATTCATCAAATAAAGTGGGCACGAATGTTAAATAAATAATGCACGGAATTATCAAAAGTGTTATCAAATTACATATTACAACACCCAAAGACAAAAAAAGACAAAAAGGACGAATATGAGAACCTTAAAACCCTAAAGGAAAAAATAAGACGAAATGCCACATTTTGTGTTATTCATCAAATAAAGTGGCACGAATGTTAAATAAATAATGCACGGATTATAAAAAGTGTTATCAAATTACATATTACAACACCCAAAGACAAAAAAAGACAAAAAAGGACGAATATGAGAACCTTAAACCCTAAAGGAAAAAATAAGACGAAATGCCACGTTTTGTGTTATTCATCAATAAAGTGGCACGAATGTTAAATAAATAATGTACGGATTATTAAAAGTGTTATCAAATTACATATTACAACACCCAAAGACAAAAAAGACAAAAAGGACGAATATGAGAACCTTAAACCCTAAAGGAAAAAATAGACGAAATGCCACGTTTTGTGTTATTCATCAAATAAAGTGGCAAGAATGTTAAATAAATAATGTACGGATTATTAAAAGTGTTATAAATTACATATTACAACATCCAAAGACAAAAAAAGACAAAAAAGGACGAATATGAGAACCTTAAAACCCTAAAGGAAAAAATAAGACGAAATGCCACGTTTTGTGTTATTCATCAAATAAAGTGGCACGAATGTTAAATAAATAATGCACGGATTATCAAAAGTGTTATCAAATTACATATTACAACACCCAAAGACAAAAAAAGACAAAAAGGACGAATATGAGAACCTTAAAACCCTAAAGGAAAAAATAAGACGAAATGCCACATTTTGTGTTATTCATCAAATAAAGTGGCACGAATGTTAAATAAATAATGCACGAATTATCAAAAGTGTTATCAAATTACATATTACAACACCCAAAGACAAAAAAAGACAAAAAAGGACGAAAATGAGAACCTTAAAACCCTAAAGGAAAAACTAAGCCGAAATGCCACGTTTTGTGTTATTCATCAAATAAAGTGGCACGAATGTTAAATAAATAATGTACGGATTATTAAAAGTGTTATCAAATTACATATTACAACATCCAAAGACAAAAAAAGACAAAAAAGGACGAATATGAGAACCTTAAAACCCTAAAGGAAAAAATAAGACGAAATGCCACGTTTTGTGTTATTCATCAAATAAAGTGGCACGAATGTTAAATAAATAATGCACGGATTATCAAAAGTGTTATCAAATTACATATTACAACACCCAAAGACAAAAAAGACAAAAAGGACGAAAATGAGAACCTTAAAACCCTAAAGGAAAAAATAAGACGAAATGCCACATTTTGTGTTATTCATCAAATAAAGTGGCACGAATGTTAAATAAATAATGTACGGATTATTAAAAGTGTTATCAAATTACATATTACAACACCCAAAGACAAAAAAGACAAAAAAGGACGAATATGAGAACCTTAAAACCCTAAAGGAAAAAATAAGACGAATGCCACATTTTGTGTTATTCATCAAATAAAGTGGCACGAATGTTAAATAAATAATGCACGAATTATCAAAAGTGTTATCAAATTACATATTACAACACCCAAAGACAAAAAAAGACAAAAAGGACGAAAATGAGAACCTTAAAACCCTAAAGGAAAAACTAAGCCGAAATGCCACGTTTTGTGTTATTCATCAAATAAAGTGGCACGAATGTTAAATAAATAATGTACGGATTATTAAAAGTGTTATCAAATTACATATTACAACATCCAAAGACAAAAAAAGACAAAAAAGGACGAATATGAGAACCTTAAAACCCTAAAGGAAAAAATAAGACGAAATGCCACGTTTTGTGTTATTCATCAAATAAAGTGGCACGAATGTTAAATAAATAATGCACGGATTATCAAAAGTGTTATCAAATTACATATTACAACACCCAAAGACAAAAAAAGACAAAAAAGGACGAATATGAGAACCTTAAAACCCTAAAGGAAAAAATAAGACGAAATGCCACATTTTGTGTTATTCATCAAATAAAGTGGCACGAATGTTAAATAAATAATGCACGAATTATCAAAAGTGTTATCAAATTACATATTACAACACCCAAAGACAAAAAAAGACAAAAAAGGACGAAAATGAGAACCTTAAAACCCTAAAGGAAAAACTAAGCCGAAATGCCACGTTTTGTGTTAATCATCAAATAAAGTGGCACGAATGTTAAATAAATAATGTACGGATTATTAAAAGTGTTATCAAATTACATATTACAACATCCAAAGACAAAAAAAGACAAAAAAGGACCAATATGAGAACCTTAAAACCCTAAAGGAAAAAATAAACGAAATGCCACGTTTTGTGTTATTCATCAATAAAGTGGCACGAATGTTAAATAAATAATGCACGGATTATCAAAAGTGTTATCAAATTACATATTACAACACCCAAAGATAAAAAAAGATAAAAAAGGACGAAAATGAGAACCTTAAAACCCTAAAGGAAAAAATAAGACGAAATGCCACATTTTGTGTTATTCATCAAATAAAGTGGCACGAATGTTAAATAAATAATGTACGGATTATTAAAAGTGTTATCAAATTACATATTACAACACCCAAAGACAAAAAAGACAAAAAAGGACGAATATGAGAACCTTAAAACCCTAAAGAAAAAATAAGACGAAATGCCACATTTTGTGTTATTCATCAAATAAAGTGGCACGAATGTTAAATAAATAATGCACGAATTATCAAAAGTGTTATCAAATTACATATTACAACACCCAAAGACAAAAAAGAAAAAAAGGACGAAAATGAGAACCTTAAAACCCTAAAGGAAAAACTAAGCCGAAATGCCACGTTTTGTGTTATTCATCAAATAAAGTGGCACGAATGTTAAATAAATAATGTACGGATTATTAAAAGTGTTATAAAATTACATATTACAACATCCAAAGACAAAAAAAGACAAAAAAGGACGAATATGAGAACCTTAAAACCCTAAGGAAAAAATAAGACGAAATGCCACGTTTTGTGTTATTCATCAAATAAAGTGGCACGAATGTTAAATAAATAATGCACGGATTATCAAAAGTGTTATCAAATTACATATTACAACACCCAAAGATAAAAAAAGACAAAAAAGGACGAAAATGAGAAACTTAAAACCCTAAAGGAAAAAATAAGACGAAATGCCACATTTTGTGTTATTCATCAAATAAGTGGCACGAATGTTAAATAAATAATGTACGGATTATTAAAAGTGTTATCAAATTACATATTACAACACCCAAGACAAAAAAAGACAAAAAGGACGAATATGAGAACCTTAAAACCCTAAAGGAAAAACTAAGACGAAATGCACATTTTGTGTTATTCATCAAATAAAGTGGCACGAATGTTAAATAAATAATGCACGAATTATCAAAAGTGTTATCAAATTAAAGTGTTATCAAATCAAATTACATATTGCAGAAACCTAAAAACCTAAGGGTGGCGATTCCTAGCCTCCACCATTGAGCCCCCACCGCCGCCGCCGGCCACCACCATGGCTGGGGGTGAACCACCTCCCCTCTCCCTGCCGCCCACTGTGGTAGGTGACAAACAGCCCCCACCCTCAAGGTATATGCGCAAAACCTTCAAACTCTAGGATTCCTAGTGAGTGTAGGACTCCCTCTGAGGCGCCGCCGCCTGCCACCACCATGGCTGTGGGTGACCCTCCTCCCCTCTCCCTGCCGCCCACTGTGGCAGGTGACAAACAGCCCCACCCTCACGGTGAGACAGTGATCTGCGCAAATCCGACCTCCTCTAGGATTCCTAGTGCGCCTAGGATTCTCCCTGAGGCGGCCCTCTCTGCGGCCAGGGCAGCAGCGCCTCACCTAGGCTTGCTGCGTGCTCTGCTAGAGCAAGGCGTCGAGAAGCCTGCTCTGGGTAGGAGTCTTGCACCAGAGGCGCATCAGCGTGCCGAGTCTGCAGCTGCGGCTGACATGCCTGCACCCGTGCCCAGCCAGGCGCCCAAGGATCGTGCCAGTGTCCAAGCACCCGTACCCAGGGTCTCTGCCAGCGCGCCGAATTCGCGCCTTACCATGACCAATGAGCAGATGTTGCAGCGTTGGCCAGCCCTTGTCCCTCGTTATGGCAAGCAATCGAATGAGGTTGCTCCAAGTCTTTCCTATGCCGACATTGCTAAGGGCAAAAAACACACGGCCAAATCAAACGCAAACAGAATTGTTGTACCTTGGTTTCATGACCCAACCCTTTGGATTCAAGCTCTAACCGCTGGCGCCACAACAATTTCCATAACCAGAGCGGAGAAGAATCGATTGGTGAACAATCTAAAGTGGGTCCTTGTAGGCAAATTCTCTCATGGGAGGCCCACCCTCAAAGCAATTCAGCAATTCTTCTTCAGAATATCGAACTCCAAGGTGATATCAATTGCGCTAATTTGGATGCTAAAACACATTATTATTGAATGCTCCTCTTATGTTGATTTTTATTTTATTTGGATGCAATTAGTGTGGCATATACATGGTTATGATATGCGTATGTTCAAATGGTTTCCAAACTTTTCTACTAAGTTGAGTCTTCCATTGCTCCTACATGGATTCGAATTGAGGGTCTCCCATTGTATTTATTTGATGAACCCACTCTTTTAAGAATTGCTTCTATTATTGGTAATCCGATCAAAGTGGATACGAGGAATGTTGAACGGTCGAATCTGGGATCGGCCAGAATTGTGTTGAATTGGATGTAGTTAAGCAATAATTACAACAATCTCGATAGATGTCTTGATGAGCATTCTGGGGAAACTATTGAAACAAGAGAGGCGTCTGTCTTCTATGATGTCTTGCCTTATTTCTGTAAGCACTGTTCGCACATTGGTCACCAAGAAGAGCACTGTAAAAGGATATTGGTGCGTCTTCTAAGGGCCCCTCAATGAAGGAGGTTGAGCATGCAGCTGCAGTTAGGGTGGTGCCTTCTCAACGGGGTCGCAGGCAGGTGTGGCAACGGGTTGGGGCTACACCCATCTCGAATATTGTCCAGTCTCCTCGGTTAGATGAGAGGGAGGTGGATGCAGATGGGCCTTTCAGGATAGACGATAATACACAGCAAGTCATTGATCTTGACTTGCCACGGCAGGCCATTGATCGTGTAAAAGAGCAGCAGCAGGTGTCTACCAGCAACGCATTCGAACTGTTGCAGATTGAAGAACAGGAGGGCTCGGACACTCCAACAGATCAGGTGACATGCAGTTTTGAGTGTATGGATGGCACGGATGATGCTCAGCCTGTGGTCCAGCACCAGCCGACATCTCCTGCTTCCGCACCCACACATTCAGATCGTATAGGTTCGCGTGAAGATAAGGTAAGGCAGAGGCCAAGATCTGCAGATTCGACCCTTGGCCGGAAGCAAACTTTGGTCCGGATGCTTGAGTTAGGTCCCCGCAAGAGCATGGACCAAAACTACATCGACCCAGTCACGAAACTGTCTTGGGCTGATGAAGTCGAGGCAATGGAGCAACAGGAGGCTAAGCCCCGCATGGCCCTTGAACATTCCGTTGCACTTATCAGGTCTCCTGCGGAGGGTTATTACAAAAATATGTTGATTCTTAATGTTCCAGGTTTCCAGCAAATGTCGCAGCTACAGCGTAAAGAGAAAGCAGCAAGTGTTATGGCAGATTTCTACCAATGGAAGATTACCTGCGATCTCGAGGAGGCAGTGCGCAAGGACTCGCTGCAACACAAAGAGTCAGTTGCTGAGAAGGGCTGGCAGGTTGTCACGCACAAAAAGAAGAGAACGTTACACGACACCGCCACACCACGAGTTCGGACTTTAGGCACACAAGGCCCATCTACCACGGTTTCTCCCAAGCCAAGACAAGGGCACAAACCACGGGGCGACTTCTCACTTGATCCAGAATACAACATAGAGCAGTTACATGCTCGTATCCAAAAGATGAAGAGGGACTCGCCTCAAAAACGGCAGCTGCAGGCAGAACTTAGAGTTCTCCGAGGAGCGTAATCGCGCACTCTAGGTTGCTTTTTATTTTTAGTTCTTTTTATTATGTTTTTCATTTAATGGTGTGCGGGAACTTATCCTGTCCCTCCTTATGTATTGGGCTTCGGCTCTGAACCTTTATGTGTTTTTAATAAAACAAAAGCCGTGGGGCTTTATTTAAAAAAAAAAAAAATTAAAGTGTTATCAAATTACATATTACAAATTACATATTACAAAACAAAAAACAAAACGCTCCCAAACGCTCTCTACTTGGGCGAATTTGGGCGACCAACTTGGCAGCTTAAAACGCGTCATCTCCGGCCTAATGGGCGACGGAGACGACCCCCCACCACCCCTTCCACCCACTGTGGAGGGGCTGAAACCGCCATCCCCCACTGGTTTGGTCCACAATCACACGCCTGCTAGGATCTTGGCACCATTGAATCCGAGTTCCATCATGGAGTCTTCTTCCTATGTTGCGCTCAAGGCACCACCACTCTCCACCACCACGACATCTTCAGAGGCTGCAATAGAACCACCAAGGTTGGGAAAAGAGGTGGACGACTCTGGGTCCTTGGATAGGGACAGTTTGCTACATGTTTTTGCCATACGAAACCCTAAGGAAGCCTCCCTAGTTGCGCCTGGACTGACTGCTGATGGCGCCACCACCCATGGTGGTTCAGGTAAGGTTGCTTATGTTAGTCATTCTCCCCCTAGGCCTGCAGCTCGTTGCCCCCCAGTAGAACACGCAATTGATCCTAAGAGTCCTAGTTCGATGGGGTTTCCTACCTCGGCTAGGACTCCTAGCTTGGCTGCACCTTTTTTGCTTGATTCTAGGGAGTTAGTTGGGGCTGGTTTGTCTCTTGCTAGAGGCGTGGAGCAGCTCCTTACTAGCCTTGAGAGTCCTAGTTCGAATGGGTCTCCTAATTCGACTAGGACTCCTAGTTTGACTATGATGCCTTCACACGTGGATCATGAGGATGAGGTGGATCCACCTATGCCTAAACTTTTGTTGCCACAAGGGCGTGTGACTCATGAGGATGAGGCTACGTCTAATTTAGACCATGGCCGTCCTCAAAGCCCCCCCCTTGTCTTTGGCGCTCGCCACAAGGACCCCCTCTCTAATGGTGCAACCAAGGTTGCCTCAACTATTAGTCTTGATCATGTTTTCCCTAACCTTAAACAAGCCTTGGGCATTAAGGACCCACCTACGGATGCACGTTTGGCTAGTACTCAAGCTAATAATGATAACTTAAAGCAAGACGTGCGTCCTAAGGCTTCCTACGCATCTATATCCATGCGTGCTCAAGGGGCTCAAGCGAGACGTGATTACTCTCGTAGATATGACATACCCCCGCCTACAAATTTAGCTCCTTCAACTACTGTTGCGGGTAAGCCAACTATTTTCTTCAAGGCGGAGGATAAAGCTCGCTTTATAGCTGGTATGCAGCATGTTTTAGTTGGTAAATTCTCTCATGGTCGTCCTTCTCTTGCGGATATTAAGGACTTCTTTACCAACTTAAAGTTGAAAGGGGATTATAATCTCTCCATATATGATGATCGACATTTAATTGTCGAATGTGCTTTAATGGAGGATTATGTTCGCCTATGGTTACGTGTCATTTGGTTCATCAAAAGTTGCCCTATGAGGATGTTTAAATGGACTCCTGACTTCGATGCTACCATTGAATCCTCTTTGTGTCCAGTATGGGTTTCTTTCCCCAAGTTGCCCATTTATATGTACACGAACGAGGGTTTACTCTCTATTGCTAGTGGTGTGGGTACGCCGCTATGTATTGATCACTTGAACACCACTAGAACGCAATTAGGGTGTGCTAGCGTTTGTGTCGAGATAGACGTGGCCCAATCCCAACCTAAAGAGGTGGATATTAGGTTTGAACACACGCTTGCTAGTGGTAAAGTGATCTCGGATGGATTTGAGCAGAAGGTCACTTACGAAGAGGTGCCTGCTTACTGTACTATGTGTAAGCACCTGGGCCATGCTTCATCGCATTGTAAACTGGGTGGTACGGTCCCGTCTCAGCATACTGCTACTGGTAGTCAGCCATCGGTTATCCCTGGGAGCAACATTCCTTCTCAAGGGGATGTTGGTTCTCGTGGTGATACTGCCCCTAAGAAACGTAGAAGAAGGAGGCGCACTACCTTGAAATGGCAAGAAAAAACTAAAGATATCTCCGTCACTAATGCCCAGGGCTCTCTCGAGCAAAAGAAGCAGCGGCAAAGTGAGAATACTACAAGTCCGGTTGTTGCCTTGGAGCCAGTAGAAGCTATCCCTGATCGGGGTTTGCCGTCTACTGTTGAGCCAGGTAATAAGGGACTCCCTGATAATTCTGCTGTTCAGGTCGTCCCTACGCAGATAACTGCTACGGGTACAGCTTGAGGGTGGAGAGACAGACACTGCGACCCAGCCCGGGACGTGGATTGACGTCTCACCTAAAACTCGTGCTAAGACCATTGCTTTATCTACCCAGCCTGCCTCCATTGTCACTCAAAACAGATTTGTCGAGTTAGATAAGGAGGATGTTTTTGAGGACGTTACTGCCTCCAGGACCGCCAAATCTCTTCCTAGCTCCCCCAAGGCCTCTTTGCCTAAGCGGGGAATCACTGCTAGCAAGCTCATCGAGGAATATAGGTCCTTGAAATTAAAGAAAGCCAACTTGCCCCAACGCCCCAAGACTATTATCCCCCAGGGCACGGCTCTTACTAAGAAGGAGAGGATGCGCCTTTCCGATGTCGAGTAGTATCTTATGCTGGAATCTACGTGGGGTTGGCAATTCACCCACACGTAGGAGGATTAAATCTCTTCGCAGGCTCCACAAGTTTTCTATCTTATGTATCCAGGAGCCTATGATCTCTGTTACAAAATTGCCTAAGCTGACGAAAAAGCTTAATTTCTCCGGTAGTGCTGCTAATTCTACTAACAAGATTTGGGTCTTGTGGAATGATCAGCACACCGTTCATGTGCTGGCTGATGAACCTCAGCTGTTACATCTTCGTGTCTCGTCAGGTACGAAGGATGTCCTCCTCACCATTGTCTATGCTTCGTGCACCTCCAATGGCCGTCAGGCCTTATGGAGTAGCTTAGCGGACAAGGCTGACCCTATGCTTCCTTGGGCAGTCATGGGAGACTTCAACTGTATGTTATCCGACAGTGAAAGTAAGGGTTGTCTCCCTCAAAAGGGCATGGACGACTTCATAAACTGTTTGATTAACTGCAATCTTCAGGATGCCGGTTTCACCGGTTCTCCGTATACTTGGACTCAGGGGAACAAATATAAGCGCCTGGATCGGGTGCTCGTCAACCCTGAGTTTCTCAGCTTTTTTAACTCTGTTGGGGTTCGTCATCTTGCTAAGACGGGGTCTGATCACGCACCTCTGCTGATTGACTGCAAGATGGACTCTGACTTTATTAAGTCGAGCTTCAGATTCCAGAATATGTGGACCAAGCATGATGGTTGTCGTGCGCTTATTGAGAAATCTTGGTCTCTTCCAGTTTGGGCGGAACCTATAACTGCTTTTTGGAGTAAGTTGAAGCGGTTAAAGGGTGAACTCAAGCAATGGAATAAGCATGTTTTTGGCAACATCTTCTCGCAAGTTGCACAGATTGAGGATGAGGTGTGTCAGAAGGAAACTGCTTACCAACAAACTGGACTCCCACAAGATCGCGAGGCTCTTAGCTTGCTAAAAGCAAAGCAGCTTCGTCTTCTGGCTATGGAGGAGGATTATTGGCAACAAAAAAGCAGTTGTCACTGGTTTAAAGAGGGTGATAAGTCTACTGCATTCTTTCACTCTCAGGTCAAACAGAGGAGGAAGAAGAGTCATATTGCTGGTACTCTTGACAACGGTGCTTGGGTCTCCGACAAGGATGGTATCGTTGACTCTGCTGTTCGCTTCTTTCAAGATCTTTTTGACGCTGATGGACACGAGGCTGATGGGGATATGCTTGATGTCATTCCTTCGTTGGTCTCTACGGAAGACAATCAGGCTTTGTTGGCTGAACCTACTCTAGAAGAGCTTAGGGAGGTTGTCTTTGGTTTAAGTTCGCAGAGTGCTGCTGGGGTGGATGGTTTCAATGGAGTCTTCTTCCAGACTTATTGGGATATCATCAAGCAGGATTTGCTGCGAGCTATGATTCATTTTATCGCTGGCAACAAGTTACCTAAGGGGGTTACCTCTACGGTGCTTTGCCTCATTCCGAAAAAGCCTGGGGCTCAGACTTGGAGTGAGTTTCGCCCTATTAGTTTGTGCACTTTCATGAATAAGGTTGCCACTAAAATTATCAGTTCGCGCTTAGGGAATATCCTCCCGAAGCTTATATCTCCAATGCAGGCTGGATTTGTTCAGGGCAGAAGTATTTATGATAATATCATGCTCGCGCAAGATCTAACTCATGAGATTAACAGGACTGCTAATGGTGGTAATACCATTCTTAAGCTTGATATGACTAAGGCGTTTGATCGCCTTTCTTGGAAATTCCTGCAGAGGGTTCTTCTGGCCTTTGGCTTTGCTGATAAATGGGTCTCCTTGATTATGAACTGCATTGACCAGTCGTATTTTTCTATCATGATTAATGGGGAGATCCAGGGTTACTTTCCGGCATCAAAAGGTGTTAGACAAGGGGACCCGCTTTCTCCTGCGCTATTCATCCTTGCTCAGGAATATCTCCTCCGTGGCCTTATGAGAATCCATGAAGAGCATCCTGAGGTACGCTATAATGGTGGGGGTAGTAAGGATGTTATCGTTCCTTGCTTGTCTTTCGCTGACGATTGCATTCTCTTCTGCAACGGAAAGAAGAGCTCTCTTCGTATCATTATGGATTGGCTCGATCACTATCAAAGTGTCTCCGGCCAGCTTATCAACAACTCCAAGAGCAGCTGCCTTGTCTCCACCACTGCGAGTCCTGCTAGGATTAGCGTGGTGTGCCATGCGACGGGGTTCAAGCTTGAAAAATTTCCTTTCACCTATCTGGGTACTCCCATCTCTAAGGGGGCCAAGAGATGCTTCTTGTTTGAGAAGTTGATTCACAAGATGGTGGATACTATAGCTGGGTGGAACCATGGGCATTTGTCCTCGGGGGGGCGTTTGACTTTAGTGCAGTCTGTTTTGATGGCTCAGCCACTTCACTTACTGCATACCATTCAGATGCCCCTGACGGTGGTGGAC
Organism: Echium plantagineum; assembly: GCA_003412495.2. Classification (NCBI taxonomy): domain Eukaryota; kingdom Viridiplantae; phylum Streptophyta; class Magnoliopsida; order Boraginales; family Boraginaceae; genus Echium; species Echium plantagineum. The sequence continues at coordinate 12,584 of QFAX02000194.1, forward strand.
AGAGTGCAAAAGATTTGTAATGGTTTCCTTTGGGGAAAGCAGCGATGGGCCAGTTGGTCTAAGGCGAGTTACAGCTATGAAGATGGGGGCCTTAATCTCAAATCCTTCGCTGCTATCAATCAGGTGTGTATGGTCAAGGCTTGGTACCGATTCAGATCTGTTGATAATCTTTGGAGTCGGTTCATGAAGGGGAAATATTGTAGGAAGTATCACCCTGTTGAGGCCAGGGAGCACCCTAAGCACTCCATGTGCTGGAAATTTATTTTGCGAGGCCGGGAGTTTGCTGAGAATCACACTCACTGGGTTCTTGGCAAGGGTGATTGTAGGTTCTGGGATGAGTCTTGGGGTATTCCAAGGCTTACTCCCTTGGAGAATCTTGAAATAGATAGTAATCTGCGCGTTAGTCAGCTCTGGCAGAATGGGGAATGGAACCAGGGTCTGCTGCGCGATATGGTTGACTCTGACACTGTCAGAGCTATTATGTCTATCCCTATCCACTCGGGTGAGGAGGATGTCGCAGTGTGGAAAGGTACGGGGGATGGTCAATTCTCCTTTCGGCAGGTGTATAAAGAGATTGCTCCATCTAGGGACCCTTCCTATCTGCACAGTCTTATTTGGCATTCTTCCTTCCCGAAAAAGATGTCTATGTTAGCCTGGCGGGTGTCCAGGGGATTCATTCCCGTTGACGAGCTCCTGCAACGCCGAGGTGTTTCTTTACCATCTCGGTGTGTGTGCTGCTCTAATACGGAGACGCTGGCTCATGTCTTTTGGGACAATGAGGTGGCAAGTCAGCTATGGCGCTACCTGGGGTCCGTCTTCGGCGTCAGGTATGATAATGTTCGTTCTCTCAGGGGGGCTATAGAGGCTTGGCTTCTGAGCTCCACCGCGGAAGGGCACGTTAGACACCTTGTTCTTATCGCCACCTTATATGCTTTATGGGTAGCGAGGAACGAGTGTAAGCATGAGGGGACCCCCTATCGTTATGATAGGATCAGGCATCATATTGTTCGTACTGTTTCTCTTTGGTGTGATGCTGGGTTTGGTTCTTATGGCCGTTGGCGGGGTAATCACGAGGTGGCTCGTAATTGGGGCTTGTTTGTTTTAGCTAAGCACAGTAACCCACCTAGATTAGTTGGTTGGATTCCTCCTCCTAGAGGTAAATCCAAACTTAACGTTGATGGCTCATTCAGTTCGTCCGGTTGCGGCTCGGGTGGGGTTTTGAGGGGTGATGATGGTCATCTCATTGTGGCAGTTGCGTTCCCTATCCATGCCTATTCTTCTTTTGAGGCTGAGGTTGAGTCTATGGTGGTGGTTTTGAGATGGGTTCTTGAGCATTCCTATGGGGGTCTACATGTGGAAACGGATTCCTTGCAGCTGATGCAGGCTGTTCAGCACTCTGGGGGTCCTTGGCAGTTGAGATCTAGGATCATGCTTATTAGGAGGTTACTTGAGCTCTTACAGTCGGAGCTGGGTCATGTTTGGCGAGAGCGGAATCATGCTGCTGACTACATGGCCAAGCACGCAGTGATTCACAGTGCCAGATTCACATGGAGACCGGGAGAGGAGACATCACAGTTCCGAGCTTTGATCAGATTGGAACAGATTGGTCTCCCTTATATTCGGAGGACTAGATGATAGTCCCCGTTCTTTATTTGCTAACAGTGTTGTGTTTGCTATGGCTTGCAGGTGCTCCCTGGGCGTATTTTTCCATCTAATGTCGACTTCAAGTAGGGGGGGGTACATATATAGCACCTGTCTACAGGGAGCTATATATGTTAATGCCCTCTGGATCTCCTGTGTAGGAGTGACAGAACCTCTAGAGGTTGATTGTGTTCATTTTGCAGGTACACCAGCACTGGAGGCTTATGTTTTGGACTGGATTGATAGGCGACGGGCACAGTCGCATTTCATATTGTCCGAGATTGATATTACATCTGGAGCTATTGCCTGAGCCAGAGAGGGATAGAGTTGTTGCATCATCTCTGATGGCATAGCTATTTATAGATAGACTTGCTGAGCGCGCTCCCCTTGTTTCTTTGAGCGCATATGTATACTTTTCAGGGGCTCTCCTATTTTGGGTTTTGGGTGTTTTCTAGCGCTGGATCCGGGGGTATGGCTGGGACTTCCACTATTTCTATTTTCCGGCTTGCTGTTGGGCAAGGTTCTCTTACCACAGGGATGGGGGGTTTGATGTGGCAAGTACATACACTCTTGCAGAGATGCAGGAGGGGGGGATGAAGGGTGTATGTACCCCATGCAGTGGTTTGGAGACTTGGTCCTTGTCCTGATGCTTGCTGGGGGCAGGGTTCTCTTACCGCAGGGATGGGGGGTTTGGCGTGGTAAGTGCATACACTCTTGCAGAGATGCAGGAGGGGGGGATGAAGGGTGTATGTATCCCATGCAGCGGTTTGGAGACTTGGTCCTTGTCCTGGATAGGAGTTTTGGGGTCCCTCTATGCCTCCCATCTTGCTAGACTTCCTAAAATTCCATTAAGGAGGGCTCTAGTTCATTTTCTTGACTTACATTGATTACTGCGATGCGCTCGTAACATGTAACCCTGTTGGGTTTCGCTTAAAAAAAAAAAAAAAAAAAAATTACATATTACAACACCCAAAGACAAAAAAGACAAAAAAGGACGAATATGAGAACCTTAAAACCCTAAAGGAAAAAATAAGACGAAATGCCACGTTTTGTGTTATTCATCAAATAAAGTGGCACGAATGTTAAATAAATAATGTACGGATTATTCAAAGTGTTATCAATTACATATTACAACACCCAAAGACAAAAAAGACAAAAAAGGACGAATATGAGAACCTTAAAACCCTAAAGGAAAAAAATAAGACGAAATGCCACGTTTTGTGTTATTCATCAAATAAAGTGGCACGAATGTTAAATAAATAATGCACCGATTATTAAAAGTGTTATCAAATTACATATTACAACACCCAAAGACAAAAAAAGACAAAAAAGGACGAATATGAGAACCTTAAAACCCTAAAGGAAAAAATAAGACGAAATGCCACGTTTTGTGTTATTCATCAAATAAAGTGGCACGAATGTTAAATAAATAATGTACGGATTATTAAAAGTGTTATCAAATTACATATTACAACACCCAAAGACAAAAAAAGACAAAAAGGACGAATATGAGAACCTTAAAACCCTAAAGGAAAAATAAGACGAAATGCCACGTTTTGTGTTATTCATCAAATAAAGTGGCACGAATGTTAAATAAATAATGTACGGATTATTAAAAGTGTTATCAAATTACATATTACAACACCCAAAGACAAAAAAAGACAAAAAAGGACGAATATGAGAACCTTAAAACCCTAAAGGAAAAAATAAGACGAAATGCCACGTTTTGTGTTATTCATCAAATAAAGTGGCACGAATGTTAAATAAATAATGTACGGATTATTAAAAGTGTTATCAAATTACATATTACAACACCCAAAGACAAAAAAAGACAAAAAAGGACGAATATGAGAACCTTAAAACCCTAAAGGAAAAAATAAGACGAAATGCCACGTTTTGTGTTATTCATCAAATAAAGTGGCACGAATGTTAAATAAATAATGTACGGATTATTAAAAGTGTTATCAAATTACATATTACAACACCCAAAGACAAAAAAAGACAAAAAAGGACGAATATGAGAACCTTAAAACCCTAAAGGAAAAAATAAGACGAAATGCCACGTTTTGTGTTATTCATCAAATAAAGTGGCACGAATGTTAAATAAATAATGTACGGATTATCAAAAGTGTTATCAAATTACATATTACAACACCCAAAGACAAAAAAAGACAAAAAAGGACGAATATGAGAACCTTAAAACCCTAAAGGAAAAAATAAGACGAAATGCCACGTTTTGTGTTATTCATCAAATAAAGTGGCACGAATGTTAAATAAATAATGTACGGATTATTAAAAGTGTTATCAAATTACATATTACAACACCCAAAGACAAAAAAAGACAAAAAAGGACGAATATGAGAACCTTAAAACCCTAAAGGAAAAAATAAGACGAAATGCCACGTTTTGTGTTATTCATCAAATAAAGTGGCACGAATGTTAAATAAATAATGTACGGATTATCAAAAGTGTTATCAAATTACATATTACAACACCCAAAGACAAAAAAAGACAAAAAAGGACGAATATGAGAACCTTAAAACCCTAAAGGAAAAAATAAGACGAAATGCCACGTTTTGTGTTATTCATCAAATAAAGTGGCACGAATGTTAAATAAATAATGTACGGATTATCAAAAGTGTTATCAAATTACATATTACAACACCCAAAGACAAAAAAAGACAAAAAAGGACGAATATGAGAACCTTAAAACCCTAAAGGAAAAAATAAGACGAAATGCCACGTTTTGTGTTATTCATCAAATAAAGTGGCACGAATGTTAAATAAATAATGTACGGATTATTAAAAGTGTTATCAAATTACATATTACAACACCCAAAGACAAAAAAAGACAAAAAAGGACGAATATGAGAACCTTAAAACCCTAAAGGAAAAAATAAGACGAAATGCCACGTTTTGTGTTATTCATCAAATAAAGTGGCACGAATGTTAAATAAATAATGTACGGATTATTAAAAGTGTTATCAAATTACATATTACAACACCCAAAGACAAAAAAAGACAAAAAAGGACGAATATGAGAACCTTAAAACCCTAAAGGAAAAAATAAGACGAAATGCCACGTTTTGTGTTATTCATCAAATAAAGTGGCACGAATGTTAAATAAATAATGTACGGATTATTAAAAGTGTTATCAAATTACATATTACAACACCCAAAGACAAAAAAAGACAAAAAAGGACGAATATGAGAACCTTAAAACCCTAAAGGAAAAAATAAGACGAAATGCCACGTTTTGTGTTATTCATCAAATAAAGTGGCACGAATGTTAAATAAATAATGTACGGATTATTAAAAGTGTTATCAAATTACATATTACAACACCCAAAGACAAAAAAAGACAAAAAAGGACGAATATGAGAACCTTAAAACCCTAAAGGAAAAAATAAGACGAAATGCCACGTTTTGTGTTATTCATCAAATAAAGTGGCACGAATGTTAAATAAATAATGTACGGATTATTAAAAGTGTTATCAAATTACATATTACAACACCCAAAGACAAAAAAAGACAAAAAAGGACGAATATGAGAACCTTAAAACCCTAAAGGAAAAAATAAGACGAAATGCCACGTTTTGTGTTATTCATCAAATAAAGTGGCACGAATGTTAAATAAATAATGTACGGATTATTAAAAGTGTTATCAAATTACATATTACAACACCCAAAGACAAAAAAAGACAAAAAAGGACGAATATGAGAACCTTAAAACCCTAAAGGAAAAAATAAGACGAAATGCCACGTTTTGTGTTATTCATCAAATAAAGTGGCACGAATGTTAAATAAATAATGTACGGATTATCAAAAGTGTTATCAAATTACATATTACAACACCCAAAGACAAAAAAGACAAAAAAGGACGAATATGAGAACCTTAAAACCCTAAAGGAAAAAATAAGACGAAATGCCACGTTTTGTGTTATTCATCAAATAAAGTGGCACGAATGTTAAATAAATAATGTACGGATTATTAAAAGTGTTATCAAATTACATATTACAACACCCAAAGACAAAAAAAGACAAAAAAGGACGAATATGAGAACCTTAAAACCCTAAAGGAAAAAATAAGACGAAATGCCACGTTTTGTGTTATTCATCAAATAAAGTGGCACGAATGTTAAATAAATAATGTACGGATTATCAAAAGTGTTATCAAATTACATATTACAACACCCAAAGACAAAAAAAGACAAAAAAGGACGAATATGAGAACCTTAAAACCCTAAAGGAAAAAATAAGACGAAATGCCACGTTTTGTGTTATTCATCAAATAAAGTGGCACGAATGTTAAATAAATAATGTACGGATTATTAAAAGTGTTATCAAATTACATATTACAACACCCAAAGACAAAAAAAGACAAAAAAGGACGAATATGAGAACCTTAAAACCCTAAAGGAAAAAATAAGACGAAATGCCACGTTTTGTGTTATTCATCAAATAAAGTGGCACGAATGTTAAATAAATAATGTACGGATTATTAAAAGTGTTATCAAATTACATATTACAACACCCAAAGACAAAAAAAGACAAAAAAGGACGAATATGAGAACCTTAAAACCCTAAAGGAAAAAATAAGACGAAATGCCACGTTTTGTGTTATTCATCAAATAAAGTGGCACGAATGTTAAATAAATAATGTACGGATTATTAAAAGTGTTATCAAATTACATATTACAACACCCAAAGACAAAAAAAGACAAAAAAGGACGAATATGAGAACCTTAAAACCCTAAAGGAAAAAATAAGACGAAATGCCACGTTTTGTGTTATTCATCAAATAAAGTGGCACGAATGTTAAATAAATAATGCACGGATTATCAAAAGTGTTATCAAATTACATATTACAACACCCAAAGACAAAAAAAGACAAAAAAGGACGAATATGAGAACCTTAAAACCCTAAAGGAAAAAATAAGACGAAATGCCACGTTTTGTGTTATTCATCAAATAAAGTGGCACGAATGTTAAATAAATAATGTACGGATTATTAAAAGTGTTATCAAATTACATATTACAACACCCAAAGACAAAAAAAGACAAAAAAGGACGAATATGAGAACCTTAAAACCCTAAAGGAAAAAATAAGACGAAATGCCACGTTTTGTGTTATTCATCAAATAAAGTGGCACGAATGTTAAATAAATAATGTACGGATTATTAAAAGTGTTATCAAATTACATATTACAACACCCAAAGACAAAAAAAGACAAAAAAGGACGAATATGAGAACCTTAAAACCCTAAAGGAAAAAATAAGACGAAATGCCACGTTTTGTGTTATTCATCAAATAAAGTGGCACGAATGTTAAATAAATAATGTACGGATTATTAAAAGTGTTATCAAATTACATATTACAACACCCAAAGACAAAAAAAGACAAAAAAGGACGAATATGAGAACCTTAAAACCCTAAAGGAAAAAATAAGACGAAATGCCACGTTTTGTGTTATTCATCAAATAAAGTGGCACGAATGTTAAATAAATAATGCACGGATTATCAAAAGTGTTATCAAATTACATATTACAACACCCAAAGACAAAAAAAGACAAAAAAGGACGAATATGAGAACCTTAAAACCCTAAAGGAAAAAATAAGACGAAATGCCACGTTTTGTGTTATTCATCAAATAAAGTGGCACGAATGTTAAATAAATAATGTACGGATTATTAAAAGTGTTATCAAATTACATATTACAACACCCAAAGACAAAAAAAGACAAAAAAGGACGAATATGAGAACCTTAAAACCCTAAAGGAAAAAATAAGACGAAATGCCACGTTTTGTGTTATTCATCAAATAAAGTGGCACGAATGTTAAATAAATAATGTACGGATTATCAAAAGTGTTATCAAATTACATATTACAACACCCAAAGACAAAAAAAGACAAAAAAGGACGAATATGAGAACCTTAAAACCCTAAAGGAAAAAATAAGACGAAATGCCACGTTTTGTGTTATTCATCAAATAAAGTGGCACGAATGTTAAATAAATAATGTACGGATTATCAAAAGTGTTATCAAATTACATATTACAACACCCAAAGACAAAAAAAGACAAAAAAGGACGAATATGAGAACCTTAAAACCCTAAAGGAAAAAATAAGACGAAATGCCACGTTTTGTGTTATTCATCAAATAAAGTGGCACGAATGTTAAATAAATAATGTACGGATTATTAAAAGTGTTATCAAATTACATATTACAACACCCAAAGACAAAAAAAGACAAAAAAGGACGAATATGAGAACCTTAAAACCCTAAAGGAAAAAATAAGACGAAATGCCACGTTTTGTGTTATTCATCAAATAAAGTGGCACGAATGTTAAATAAATAATGTACGGATTATTAAAAGTGTTATCAAATTACATATTACAACACCCAAAGACAAAAAAAGACAAAAAAGGACGAATATGAGAACCTTAAAACCCTAAAGGAAAAAATAAGACGAAATGCCACGTTTTGTGTTATTCATCAAATAAAGTGGCACGAATGTTAAATAAATAATGTACGGATTATTAAAAGTGTTATCAAATTACATATTACAACACCCAAAGACAAAAAAAGACAAAAAAGGACGAATATGAGAACCTTAAAACCCTAAAGGAAAAAATAAGACGAAATGCCACGTTTTGTGTTATTCATCAAATAAAGTGGCACGAATGTTAAATAAATAATGTACGGATTATCAAAAGTGTTATCAAATTACATATTACAACACCCAAAGACAAAAAAAGACAAAAAAGGACGAATATGAGAACCTTAAAACCCTAAAGGAAAAAATAAGACGAAATGCCACGTTTTGTGTTATTCATCAAATAAAGTGGCACGAATGTTAAATAAATAATGTACGGATTATCAAAAGTGTTATCAAATTACATATTACAACACCCAAAGACAAAAAAAGACAAAAAAGGACGAATATGAGAACCTTAAAACCCTAAAGGAAAAAATAAGACGAAATGCCACGTTTTGTGTTATTCATCAAATAAAGTGGCACGAATGTTAAATAAATAATGCACGGATTATCAAAAGTGTTATCAAATTACATATTACAACACCCAAAGACAAAAAAAGACAAAAAAGGACGAATATGAGAACCTTAAAACCCTAAAGGAAAAAATAAGACGAAATGCCACGTTTTGTGTTATTCATCAAATAAAGTGGCACGAATGTTAAATAAATAATGTACGGATTATTAAAAGTGTTATCAAATTACATATTACAACACCCAAAGACAAAAAAGACAAAAAAGGACGAATATGAGAACCTTAAAACCCTAAAGGAAAAAATAAGACGAAATGCCACGTTTTGTGTTATTCATCAAATAAAGTGGCACGAATGTTAAATAAATAATGCACGGATTATTAAAAGTGTTATCAAATTACATATTACAACACCCAAAGACAAAAAAAGACAAAAAAGGACGAATATGAGAACCTTAAAACCCTAAAGGAAAAATAAGACGAAATGCCACGTTTTGTGTTATTCATCAAATAAAGTGGCACGAATGTTAAATAAATAATGTACGGATTATCAAAAGTGTTATCAAATTACATATTACAACACCCAAAGACAAAAAAAGACAAAAAAGGACGAATATGAGAACCTTAAAACCCTAAAGGAAAAAATAAGACGAAATGCCACGTTTTGTGTTATTCATCAAATAAAGTGGCACGAATGTTAAATAAATAATGTACGGATTATTAAAAGTGTTATCAAATTACATATTACAACACCCAAAGACAAAAAAAGACAAAAAAGGACGAATATGAGAACCTTAAAACCCTAAAGGAAAAAATAAGACGAAATGCCACGTTTTGTGTTATTCATCAAATAAAGTGGCACGAATGTTAAATAAATAATGTACGGATTATCAAAAGTGTTATCAAATTACATATTACAACACCCAAAGACAAAAAAAGACAAAAAAGGACGAATATGAGAACCTTAAAACCCTAAAGGAAAAAATAAGACGAAATGCCACGTTTTGTGTTATTCATCAAATAAAGTGGCACGAATGTTAAATAAATAATGTACGGATTATCAAAAGTGTTATCAAATTACATATTACAACACCCAAAGACAAAAAAGACAAAAAGGACGAATATGAGAACCTTAAAACCCTAAAGGAAAAAATAAGACGAAATGCCACGTTTTGTGTTATTCATCAAATAAAGTGGCACGAATGTTAAATAAATAATGTACGGATTATTAAAAGTGTTATCAAATTACATATTACAACACCCAAAGACAAAAAAAGACAAAAAAGGACGAATATGAGAACCTTAAAACCCTAAAGGAAAAAATAAGACGAAATGCCACGTTTTGTGTTATTCATCAAATAAAGTGGCACGAATGTTAAATAAATAATGTACGGATTATCAAAAGTGTTATCAAATTACATATTACAACACCCAAAGACAAAAAAGACAAAAAAGGACGAATATGAGAACCTTAAAACCCTAAAGGAAAAAATAAGACGAAATGCCACGTTTTGTGTTATTCATCAAATAAAGTGGCACGAATGTTAAATAAATAATGTACGGATTATTAAAAGTGTTATCAAATTACATATTACAACACCCAAAGACAAAAAAAGACAAAAAAGGACGAATATGAGAAC
>QFAX02000195.1:0-44787 GCA_003412495.2 Echium plantagineum
TAAAATTTGACGAATATTAGTGCACAACATTTTATTTACACAAAATTAACACCAAATAATTAACACAAAAAAAAAAAAATTCATTAGTGTAGTAGTGTTGAAATCGGATTTGAACACAATTTAAATATTCAAATCGATAAGATTTTCAACACTATTATAAAAATTTAAATTCTATAATATGCGATTCGACTAAAATGTAATTTCACTTTGTCCACCACTGTCCAAAAACATAACAATTAATCATGTTGGCACAATAGTAAGTACACATATAATGCAAGGGCTCAAGGCCAGTAGGCCACTGTGAGATGACTAGTGTGGTGAGTAGACATGGCAAACGATCCGGGCCTAACCGGATCGTTAGCCCGGCCCAGCCCAACCCACATCTTTGAAGGGCCGAATACGGGCCTATGTGTTAGGCCCCTAAGTCCGGCGTGGCCCGGACCCTAGGCCGGGGGTTACCAAGAGAACATATATGTGTATTTACTATTTGTGCCAACATGATTAATTGTTATGTTTTGTGTTATAATTAATAATATTATCTACTATCTAAATAAATCATAAAATGCATCAATATATTATTCTTTAAAATAATAAACGTAGATTAGTGTTACATTACATATTATTTAATAGTATAACACATTATGTTTTGATATGCTTATAACTATTATTTAATGTTAGATATTATTAAAAATACAAACATGTTACTATATACTAATGTATTTTGTATACACTTAATAATACTATACAATACTTGTGATTTAATCGAATTACACTATGTATTACTTTCTGAACACATTATAAATAACTATGTATATTAACGAATATTTATTTTCTTTTGTAATATAATTAACATTAAGCAATATCTTGTAATGAAAATTTAACATTAAACAACTTTTATAATATTAATGAAAAAAAATATTTGTCTAACTAATTTGTAATATAATGATGAATATAGTTCTTTATTAATACTAAAACTTAATTAATTTTAATTGAAGTTGTAGCATAGAGATAGATATTGTATAATATAATGATTTTATTAATATCAATGCACAAACAACACAAATGAAGTCTTGGCACAATGGTTAAGGTGTTCCTTATCTTTGCAAAGGTTTATGGTTCAAATCCCTCAAGCAAACACTTTGTTTTTTATGGTACAAATGCAAAAAAAAAACAAAAATAGTTCGACTATTTGGCCCACACGGTATATAGTTCCAATTTTTCTTAATCTATTTCATATATTCCGTGTTCCAGATACTTAAAAATCAAATGGTTAAGCGCTTTCTGGGCCGTCTCAGACCTTATGATTTGTATTTCTTCCTCTAAAAAAAGATTGGAAAACCCTCATGGGTGGATATATATGAATCCCAATCTGCCGAATCATTCATGTTATGATCTTCTACATCTAGGTCTTCCCGTTCCATCATCTGGCTTATGTTCTTCATGTAGCATGTTGGGGTGAACCAGAAAAGTTTGGGTAGAGCCGGATCTAAGCGTTGGCTAGGTAAGCATCCTGTAGTAAGAGGGGTAGTATACCGTGTGGGCCGATACAATATACTGTTTGGGCCCGCCAGACCCGCTTTCTTAAGGGGCCGGGGCCGGATAGGGCCTCGAAATCCTTAAGGGCCCTGCCCGGCCCGATAAGGATGGACGGGCCTTTACGGGCTTCGTGCCGTGCCGGGCCCGGTTTATTTAACACGTCTAGTGGTGAGTGGTGACTGGTGAGTCCTTTGGAAGAGCCCACAAGGCCGCAAGTGTTAACTTGTGTAAGTGAGCCCATTGTTAGAACACATGTTCTAATGTTTTAGAGTGGGAGCTTTTCTTATTTTGAAGGGAATCTTATTGGGAATAATTCAATATACACTAAACTCTCTTTATAAATTAATAAATTTGTTTGGTCCCAATTCATGCAAACTAAAAATTAATAAAATCTATAAAATAATAAGATAATACTTTTTAAAAAATCCTTTATAATATTAGATTTCACGAAAATTATAAATTAATAATCCTTAGAAATTGAAATAATATTATTACAAATTATTTTAAATAAGACTCTAATAGTTTATTTTTTCTTGAAGTTCAAATAATTTTGGAGATCATCTCTAATTTTTCTTATTGCATCCATTAGTTTCGGTGTTGTGTTTTAGAAAGTTTATATCATTTATATACCAAAGTTCTAAAACTACTTTATGTAATGTCCATTGAATATAGTACATAGAGAGGTAGCTATACACATTTTTGTAAGATGGATGTACCCAAATATACTTACTTGAATTCAATGTCCCAACTTATGGTAGGTTGTGTATATTAGTTATCATTAAACACTTCATGTCACTCTACATATATACTTATGCAAGAATTAAAAGGTCAGGCAAGGCTCTAGTGGAAAAGGCTCTTGCTGGTGACCAAAAAGGTCATGGGTTCAAAACTCACCTTAACGCTAATTTAGAGAAAAAAAACTCTTTAAATTAATAAATATTAATTTATCGATAAGTTAATAACTCCCTAAATTAATAAATTTGCCGATTTCGATATTATTAATTTATAGAGATTTTACTGTACTTGTTACTCGTCAAAGAAACATTCGAAGTCTCGAACTACTACTTATCACTTTTTGAGACACATTGATCATTTTCAAAACACATAAATTAACCAAATGAAACATAATTGTAGATGATTTAATAACATGACGACATATGACCTTTATGCACCACCATTTATGCAGATCATATAACCAAACTGAGATCTAGAATCATCTTTGTCGGTTTGGATGCTCGCATCAGTGTAGCCTACAACCTGTAACTCTTCATCTCCCCCATAGAGAAGACCACATATCTTTAGTAGTTCTTAAATACTTGAGAATGGCCTTTACGGCCTTCCAGTGTTGTTGTTATGTGCACGACTGGTAATGACTTATCACACTCAAAACGTAAGAAAAGTGAGGTCGTATACAAAGCATGACATTCATGATAGATCCTATGGCAGAGGCATAATCGACCTTGTTCATTTTCTCTATTTTGATGCTGTCTGTGGGACTGTCAGCACAACTTATAGAGATGCCATGTCTCATAGGGAGATTACCTTTCTTAGAATTTTTCATATGGAACCTAAGTAAACACCTTATGAATATAGGTATTTTGACTCAGTCCAATGAGTTTCTTAGATCGTTCCTTATGAATTTTAATTCTAAGAATATACAGTGCCAAAATGCAACATCTTTTGTAATATCGAGGACCAAACTGCTACTCGTCAACTATCATGGACCAAACTGCAATTCAATCTCACTATCTGGGACATTTATACATTAGCTCAATATTCTCTTTCTAAATTAACAATAACATGCATAGACTTAAAAGCCCCTAAAGAATTTCAACCGTTTTGATGAAAATAGGCTAAATCAATTATCTAACGATGCACTGTAGACTTAGGAATGATGCTTAAGGAATTTCTCAAGTAGATAAGTCTTGATTCTTAAAAACACATATACATTAATCAAATGAAAATATAATTATCGATGAATTAATAGCGTGATGGCATATATATTTTATTTTAGTTATCCATTTCTTGAGGTAATTGATAAGTACCTCTATTATCAATTGACAATAAATTGGAAACAATAAATTTATAACAATAACAACAGAAACCTTGTTACATCCATTAAAAAAAGTCAAAATGGATTAATCAAGTATGAAATAAACTAATTATTACACTTTTTTAGCATGACAAGTGTAGTTAGATTAAACAAGTATGGATTAAACAACTGAAACCTTGTAATGATAATCTAACTACAATTAACCTAACAAATAAATGTGGACACATACATAATGCATTAAAACTATGTTATGCATGTAGTGATGTAAGAATCTCTATATTCTTGAAATTTGGTCTTCACCATTCTCATGAACATGTACGGTAGTCATTTCCACATTTGTTCTCTGAATGGTGGATGGTCTTCGGAAAAATGTGAAGCCATTTGTTGAGTAGAAGTGTGCTAGAAGACTTGATATACAAATGCAAACCCTTAAAGATTGGAAGAATTTATAGATCGACCAATGTTGCTTTGATAATCGGAAAATGGCACTTATTAAGACCATACCACATATTGTACCCGAAATTATAAGCAACCCAGAAAATGGTCGACTTCCTAAACGTAAAGCATCGGCTTGGTCGGTTAATGAGGAGCAATTAAAAGAGGAGATCATCTCAATCTCCAGCTTATCTATCTCTCCATTCTCTGTGATATTCAAAATCGCCTCTGATATATCTTTTGCCAAATTTGAGTTCTTTTGAAAAACCTGATTGACAATTCATTATATACGAAGAGTTAATTGTCAAACAGATTTTAGAATTATAGTGGTCATAAGTTTGGTCCCCAATAATAAAATAATATAACATGTTGATTCTAGACAATAATATCATTGTTCTACTTTGATCTCCACTAGTGATATGATTGGTGCATTTTGGCCCCTATATATAGTGATACAATTTTTTTTCAAGTTTAGACGTAAATGTTAATCCGGGAGTTGGGACAAAGTGTAATTGTTGTATAATTATTAGGAATGAAAGTACTACGTATACATATGTTGCCCCTATATATTAGATATTAAAGTGTAACTCATGTCCATACTTTATATCATATTCCTACCTTCCTCTCCTTCTGTAAAATAAGTGGATTGACCCAAAATATTTTTTATCCCAAAATATTTTTTTAAATTAGTAATTTTAACCTCAAAATAGACTTAAATTTTCTTTTTTCATTAATAACTAAATTTGAGTATTGGTTTATTCCAACTCGGAAGTTTCAATAGACACAAAAACTAAGTCTCTGTCTTAAAAATTCATTTTTTTTTGCCCCAACTTTAACCTCTAATCGCTTGTTGGTGTTAAAAATTAACGAAAAAGTTCAGTTGTAGACCAACCCGCAACTTTCTTGCCATTATCGAGGACTAATAAACTGCAACGATACTACTATAAAGGATTAAACTGCAACTTGGTGACCGTATCTAAAACTATTTCAACAATTCACTGTCAACATACACCTTAAATTCACATAAAAGTATTTCATAAAGAATTTTAGACATAAGAAATGATATTTGGGATTGAAAACTCAGGAAATTAATATTCTTTGAAGGGATTGTTACCTGAAACAAGACATATTTATTTCAACACATTAAAATGTACATAAGTCTTAATAATTTACAAATTAGTCTAACATTTATCGTAAAACTCAGACATGTACTACCTAAAACATAATCCAAATAGAGAATTAATCGAATATTCCAGTTAAAAATGCTATTGCTAGTGATTAAAAGGTCTTTGATTCAAAACTGATCAGATCGCTAATTATTAAAAAAAAAAACATAACCCAAGTAAAAGATAAATGGAAAAAATAGTAGAGAAGCTTACAAATCCCATGCCTCCAAGTTTCCAGGTTGGGCCTGCCATAGCATATTTATTGCAGTATTTAGCCAAAAACACTTTTGCATGAGGAGCAGACAAGAATGCTGCCTTAATCCTTCCGTTGTCAAAAGCATCAGGATAGTCATCAAGACTCTGAAATTCCACCACTTTACTGGATGGGAAATTTAAATCAGTCTTCAAGTATTGAGCTATAAATGATCTCTCATTGCAACCAACATTTACATTGGTATTCATGTCTGTAATCATAGGATGTAAACCTTTTACTGTCATTATTGAACTCAAAACTGCTGTGAAACAAGCTGCCACTACAATTACTACGCATAACCATGCAGCCAACACTAAACGAGATAGATTGTGTCGTATATATTGCCCTGCAAATATATATATTCAATAATTGTGTCATTAACTTATCCAATAAATTTTGATAAAACTATACTATGCAAGATATTCGAGATGGTGTTTCTATCTACGCTATTTCATTTTATTGAAGGAAACCACACCAAAGATGTTAGATTCGGGCATAAACGTTCGACACGCTGTTGTTGATTAGTCATTATTCGTCGAAGTAACATAAATAATGTTGCAGTATGATATTCAAACGTCACGAAAGTGACATCTACTTATGTTTTTCCATCCACGTTTAATGTGTCTGCTAATTGGAAACTGATAAGAGTCTATGGGGTTCCACTCTAAAACCAATTGGCAATAGAGGGAGTAGCCCAAGATCTTATATATTGACCCGGGAGGACACCGATATCCGATGTGGAATGTGCATCTTAACAGAAACTATACTTTAACATTTGTACAAGGAGGGGCACAATGCTTACGTTGGGATAATGTGTAAATGGTGATGGACAACCACAGAACAGCAGCAATGTGTTGAGAAGGTGAATCTTTAACAAAATCTGGATTGCCATTTATGTTCTCATTCAAATAAATGACTGCTGCTGTAATGATGTTCATAGCTGCCATTAGTAGCCAGGTCTCCCATTTGAAGGCTTTCATCACAGCAAACCTTTCCTTTGAGATGCCAGATGTTGCAGGTACTATCATCACTATAGAACTCTCAATATAAGGCAATGAAAAATCTACCATTTTATATCTATTCGCCAGGATGGTTATATCACCAATCGCCGCATCGTAAACCTAACAAATTTCAAACCAACATCAAGAATTTATTAGCATAATCAAACACATACGATATGTAAATTATAAGGTTGTGTACGATCCGACCCCTCTTAAGCATAAACATGTTAAGACACATTACTGCAGCATGATAATGCTGTTGATGTTGCATTTTGTACCATCCTAAAGTGCTAAACAGAACAATACACAGAACACTTTGGGGTTATATGAGAATCAAGAGTGTACCTTATCGTTAACTGCCTTTACCAATTCGCTATATGTACCGTTGAATAACTCGTATGGATCATATTGCAAAGGGTAATCAAGCTTCATCTTTGCAGCTTCAAACACTTGGATAGAAAATCCTGTAAAGGAAGGTTCATTATTCTTCTCCTTATCAAAACTCACTTTCACAATTTGTTCACAAGCTCCAAGAGGAACAGCTATCTTCAATCGTTTCTTCACACTATAACCTAATGGAATTTGTTGTTCTCCACCAGGCCAAAAAACTCTATTCAATCCCTCTCCTGAACCTTCAAAAAATCCACTATTCTGTTCCCACTTAGATACCTCTTTAAAGCCACTTCCTATAACATTTACAATACTAAAAACAATTTTTTGTGATAAAAAACCGTTCTTGAATCTCAATCTCCCACTTAATCCCTTAAAATCACTAGCCAATATTTGATGAGTTAATTCTGTTGAACTAATATTTGCTTGTGATCTTTCCATAGCTTTTCCAAGAACCATTATTGCATCATAAGCTCTAAAAGCATGTCTACTTGGTAAAAGAATATCATCATCATCTGCAAACTCTGTTATAAACTTCCTTAAAAATTTAAGCTTAAACTCTTTATGGGGTTTGGTATTTTCTTGAAAAATGTGTGTCTTGATACCAATCACACCTTGCATGTTCTCTCTATGTGATGGTTCCATAGATTCAAGAGAAGTAGCTAATTTGTCTGATATAATCCAAACATAACCTTGCTTCATCATCCCTTCTTCATTTGCTTTCTTGAACAGAACCTTTGCAAACTCCACAGAAGCTTGCAAGATCACAAACACCATTGTTGTGCTATTTTCTTTGAGCTTCTGCAACTCTTGTTGAATAAAGGGTTCAGGATGATTGAGTGAAGAAATGGGAGGAAATCCAAGATGGTGATCAATGACTGAATTTGGAGAAGTAGTTTTAAGAGAATCAGAGAATTGGGTGATGATTGCAAGATCAACTGAAGAAAAAGTGTTGGTCTGTTCATATAAAGCAGTGAGTTTAGGCCAATTAAAATGGGAAATTATATCAGAAATGCAATGCATTTGCATGGTTAAAATGTTATGATTATTCATATGGAAAATGTTGGAAGGGGGAGATTTTGTGGGAATTACATTTGAATTAAGGATGATAAGTGGGAGTTTGGTGAATTCAGACACAATGACTGATTCTTGCATTGAGAGTTGTCCAACAATTGCATGTAATGATGTGTGTCGTCTGACCAAGTCAATGGCTGCAATTAAACAAATCTTTGCTGAATGTTTTTTGCTGCAAATTATGAGTTCAAAAGTAAGCGCAGAATTTTGCATAAAATAGAATATCTAGATTTGGTTGATTTTATTAATTTAGTTAATTGTAGTATAGTATATGTGACTTTGGACGTTTTGCCATGTGTATTATCGTTGGTAACGCTGTACCAAAACAAAATTAAATCCTTCACATCACAATCCACCCCCTCTCACGTTGACTTAATGGAGATAAAGTCAACGGAGGCTACTAGTAGTAACTAAAGTTTCATATAAATATAATCGCCATCGCCACTGAAAAAAAATTCTTAGATGTTAAATTCGAAACTCATCTTATCTCTAGTTATTAATAAAAAAATTGATGGACCAAATTATGTTACTAATAACAATTAATATTAGTTTAATCATAAATTAACAAGACAATTGGAAAGGTAAGCTAGATTCTTGTTAGCTTATTACAAAGGTCTTCTTTTATAGTGTTATTTTATGAATAGTGTTCCATACATATCTAGATTTGTAAGGTCATATGCGCAAGGTTGTAATTACGAACTAATTTAATATCATGCATATTAAGTAGAATTCATATAATTATATATACTCTCACACCAATTTACTACAATAATAAGACTATATAATTCTACTCTAGTACTATCAATTTACTATAATAGGACTAACTCAAGATCATGATAACTGAAGTGTGATATCTTGTTTATAGAAAAGATTTTGTGTCTCATTTGGTGTATATTAATGAAAACTTGGTAAATTATTTAAAAAAGTTAGAAATTCACTGTGTCAAATAATCCTATAACAATTTTGCAAAGAAGAAGCCGAAAAAATAAGAAATATAAGACATGATCACATGACTAGCTCCTCGTCAATTCAATAGTTAACACACAAGCATTGAAAATAGGTTGATCCAAATCATTTAGATTTAGTTAACATAGAATTAACACCAAATTAGTTAACACACGAAAATTGACTCGTATGATATATGGATATGGCTTTGACGTGAAACGCTACAAGGCAATTGGGTCTTCAAAACTTACCTGCAGAAGCAGCAGAGCTCTGATGTGGATGTTTATCAAACACCATCTTCAACTTGAAGGATGTAGAAGCCTTATGATTAAAATCTTGAGCTCCAATTTCCATGGCTACCTTTTGCTCTCTACCCACAACAGAATTATCATCAATTATAGCCCCTATCCTTATTATCTCATGCTTATTATGAGGTGAACACCCTCCTCTCCTCTCCTTATTATTTTCCTCCCCAAATATTGTTCCCCCAACTGCTAAAAAACACAACAAAACAGGAAGGACTTTTGGATGCAACATTAAACTATCTACTACTTGTTTTTTATTGCATGCAGCATTTAAGAAAAGTATTCAAGTAATAACAAAAGCTCCCACTACTTATAAGTAAATGAAGAATGGGAGTTATTAATGATCTATATGCATTGAAATTCGAAGTCTTGATAATCGACTTGTTCAACATGATAGTAACTTATATTTAAACCTATTCATCTTAGCTTAGATAAGATAACGACTATATAATATATATAGTCCATAAAAAGGACAATTTGAGTAATATACTAATATTCCATATCTAGAACGACATGGTTCCTTGCTTGGGAAATTAGAAGAATGAGCTGAATTCGATATATGGACTATGCTACGTAGCTAAGTGGGCACAACGTTAACTTATATTGCATCATTATATTTTTATTATACTCAGATGCATAAGTTTACATGGAATTTCCATAACTAAGATTACATAGATATTAGTGTGGTTATAGGAAAATTGTATAGACAATAAATGATGAAGTTTTGGGAAGGATCAAATAAATAAAAAATTAAGTTACGGGCGGGATTGAATAAGAAAATAAAATAACTTTTTTTTGAGTTTTTTAGTTTGTGTCATCTTAGAATGATACATTATGATATTTTTATATTTAAATTGAGTATATATGTAGATCAATGTACATTTAATAAACTGAAAAATAATTTTGATAATAATCATAAGGTGTTTATTAGCTCGAAATTTAATCAATTGTTAAATGGAGTATGTAAGAAACAAAGAAGAAGTTAGAATAACTCGTAGTGAATTTGCGAAATGAATTTTAGTGGGTCAATTAAAGGGTTCAACTGTTCAAGGCTCTTGTTGGTTTTGTGCCATTGACTACCATCCATGCATCTAGTTAATGTAAGACCGTTGAATGAATAATGTTACTCCTTAATAGTGTGAGAAGTACATGCATATTAATTGAATAAAATTTTTGTGGTGCATAAATTTGTGACTTTCACAATATAGTTCAACCTCTAATAATAACTATAGACAATTTGTTATATATTCCAACACTACTAGAATTTACATTATTTGCTTCGCCCAAATCTGAAGCCAATCTGAAGAGAAAAGAGAATTGGCTTCGGAATGGCTTCGAAATAAATCTGAAGACAAAATCTTGTCGCCCTTTTGGGATCCGAAGCCATTCTGAATCAACAGTCTGAATCCATTCCGCATCCAGCCTTGATCTGACAATAGTACAGCACTGAATCCAATCCGAAGCTAACTTCTGAATCCATTCTGAATCCACTTTTAATAATTTTTAGACTTAATTAATTAATAATTTCCGAAGCCTACCTGAATCCAAACAAACCGAAGCTATTCCGAAGTTCTATTTTCATTTTTCCTAAATTCATTAATTGAATTAGGTTTTCCCAATCCTTTCCGAAGCCACTGTGTCCGAAGCCATTCCGACGTAGACATCTATGAAGGCCGAATCAATTCCGAAGCCTTTTTCTTCATATCAACAAAAAAATATACACGAAATTGAATATAATCTAATACCTAAAGTGCATTTTCGAAATGCAATAACAATCAATATACAATATCCAAAATACATAATATAATCCAAAATCGATTTAAACACAATCAACTCAACCAAAAATACAAATAAAAAGCAATTACTAATTCAAAACAAGCATCATCCCCCAAATTTGAATACATATTTGATAGAATATAAATAATATTACAAGAAAATAAAAGCAATCTCCAAAGAACATAATTTTTCCTACAAATAATATAAGAAGAAAAAAAAAAAGATTAGACAAAGTTAGATAAATAGATAAAAGAACAAAGTTAGATAAATTCCATAAAAGATTACCTTCAATCACATTTTTGTGAATTAGTCTACAAAATGAAAAAACAAAGATTAGTATATATTGAACAAAATTATGAAATATAAAATATATATGAAGTTAGAATTTATAATGGTTACCTCTTTTGAATTAGCCTACAAAATGAAACAATTTAAACTTTAGCATTCAACAAAAAATCAAAAAAATATATATATATGTATGAAGATATATTATTGTAGAGAGAATTGAGATGATGGTAATAAGAAAGTTTGTAGAGAAGAAAAAGATAGGGAAGGGGATTGAAGTTGTCTATTTATTGTGTACTGTCCGAATCAAATCCCAAGTAACTTTTTTTTTCGGAAAAGTCCGAATCAAATCTGAAGCAATTCTGAATCTACCTTTTGCTTTCCGAAGCCATTCCGCATCCAGTGTCTGAAGCCATTCCGCATCCAGTTTCTGAAGCCATTCCGCATCCAATATTCTGAAGCCATTCCGCATCCACTATTCCGAAGCCATTCCGAATCTATTTTTCCATCCAACTCAATGTCAATTAATATATAACAACATCTCAATATTAATAATTCAATAATAATTCATAATTCAACAACTCAATGTCAATTAATATATAACAACATCTCAATATTAATAATACACAATAATCATTTTCATAGTTCAAATAATAGACTAATCGTCATCGCTATCATCATCTCCATTCGAGTCGTCATATTCATCTGAATAGTGCGACTCGTAATCCGAACCATCTTCATATGGGTCCACAACATGTTCTTCGACTTCTACAATGTCGTAAAGTCCTTCGTCAACAATGTCGACATCAATGGTTGGATTAACTCCAACCGGGGGTGGTTGTTGCTCCTCTTGGAAAATATCTTCGGTATTCAAAGATTTAGGATCAACGTTCTGCATATGGCTCAAATCAACTCGGCTTCTAGCATTCGATTTCATTGCAACCCACCAGTACTTATATGATAAGTATGAATATTGATATATGAACGAATAACTCTTGTTTCGGTGCAAAGCCAGAATGACATCTCAAAATTAGTTAGGGTTATAATTCAATAGTATTAAATCATAATCTAGTTAAATAGATTAACATGGTTATTGCTAAAAGAGTAATTGATTATTATGTTTTAGTATCATACTACGTTACCAAAGTTGTCAAAACTTGTCCTATTAAGTCAAATAACTACGACAGAATAATTCAAGCACATATCAACATAATACAACATAACTAACTATTTGTGAGGCACTCATGTAACTAAAGTATTACACGAGTACTTATATGATAAGTATGAATGTCGACATATGAATAAGTAACTCTTGCTTTGGTGCAAAGCATGAATGACATGTCAATATTCGTTAAGAGTTATAGTTCGACATCATTATATTATAATAGAGTTAAATAGATTAACATGATCAATTGTTAAAAAGAGTAATTGTTTATAATGGTATGTAAATATATTTTTGCTTACTTCGGAATGGCTTCAGAAAGATTAAATTTCGAAGCCAATCCGAAGACAATTATTAAATATATTTTTGTTTACTTTTCCACTCGTTTATTTTTAATTCAATAATCTAATACATTAAACATTAAAATAAAGACATAAAAATGATAACATTAATTCCTTTATTAAACAATAATATAATGATAATACATAAAATATTAACTTAGATTTGTTATTTGTTTTGTAATAGTAGTTAAATTGGACTATTCTCGATCATGTTTTCATGTAGTGATATCATTATGAATGATTATGTACTATTATTGAAAGACTTAATACTTATTTATTATTGTTTATATAAATATTTATGTACTTTCAAATTTGCCTATTCATGAATGATTAAATATATATTACTAAAAATAATAAAGTTATAAGTATGGCTTCAGGATGGCTTCGGAATCAAAAAGTCCGAAGCCATTCCGAAGCCAAAATCAACGGTCGTTACCTGAATATATATTGTTTACTTAATTAATTAATTAGAATATTCGCTTTGGAATGGCTTAAGAAATATCAAATTCCGAAGCCAATTATTAAATATATTTTTGTTTACTTTTTCTCCACCCTTTTATTTTTAATTCAATAATCTAATACATTAAACATTAAAAATAAAGACATAAAAATGATAACATTAATTACTTTATTGAACAATAATATAATGACAATAGATAATACATAAAATATTAACTTAGATTTGTTATTTGTTTTGTGATAGTAGTTAAATTAGTTATTTCCTAATAATTATTATGAATGATTATGTTTTATTCAAGACCTAATATTATTTAATTATTGTTTTTATAAATATTTAGGTATCTTTAAAAAAAATTGACTAAATAATTTTATTGGTCAATTATTTAATGATTATAGTGTATTTATTGAAGACTAAGTATTTTCCAAATTATTAACATTTCATTCAATACTGGAACAAGTGGCTTGGGATTGGATTCGGACAGAAAATTTTTCGCAGTCCGAAGCCAATCCGAAGCAACCAATATTTCCGAAGCCAATTTGAAGTAATTCCTTCTCCAATTTCAGAGGCAATCAACATTTTTGTAGTTGACCTGCCTCCTGACTCCAATCTGAAGCCATTCCGAAGCCTTTAGTTTGGCTTCGGATTTCTCCCCGAAGCCAATCCGAAGTAACTAATATTTCCGAAGCCAATTTGAAGTAATTTCGTCTCCAATTTCAGAGGCAGTCAAGATTTTTTTAGTTGACATGCCTCCTGACTCCAATCCGAAGCCATTCCGAAGCCTTTGTTTTGGCTTCGGATTTCACCCCGAAGCCAATAGCGTGTTCTCTAGTAGTGCAATATTTTCAAATTTGGGAGTATTAATATAAAACAAGTTGTCAAAATATTGGAATTGATGAATATTCATCAATTACAATATCTTCTATGTCGTTTTAGGATTTGGCATAAATTTAAACAATTGTTGTTGCATGTTTATTCTTAATTAATAATTGTTTCACTTGATGATAATATTTTAATAATTCAAGGAGAGAAGGTGATGAGTAGCCCCCTCATTTTAAATTTCAACATATGATGTGTTATGAAATTATAAAAAGAAAATAAAACTAAAAATAAAAAACAATTTTAACAAGAATGACTAATAATATATAATTTGAGAGAATATGAAAAATAGATTTGATAATAATTATGATTGCCGTCTAATGGACAAGATGTGGACGTTAAACGCGGTTGTATGAATGATGAATAATATCCCGTTTTGTTGGTCACTCCATTGCTTTGGCCTTTGAGTAGACTTGACTATGATTTTTATTACTAAAAGGTCATCATCTAATAGATCTACTTAATAGATCGGAGAAATAGTACGTAGAAAATATACCATATATTATCAAATTCTTCATTTGTAAATTGCTCATTTTTTTAATTACTCCATTAGCTTTGGACTTGCATGATTTTCCTGGAAATTTATAGCCATATACTTGTATTTGTCTACTGTTTCTTACTTCGTTTTCATTCTAGATTATATAGTGCAAGTGGCATTATGGCTTATGTGGTAGTATGTGATAGAAACAAATTGAAAGTAATAATTAATTACAAATAATATAATATGTAGAGTAAGATCTAGTTAAGCATAACATAACTAATAATCAATGATCGATGTTAGATCACAATAATAATAATTTGACTTTTTTCTTTTATATAAATTCTTTAAAGTATCTATGATTTAAAATTGGTTTCTGCATCTTTCAGCTTTTTAAATAACTAGTATTATGTTACGTGCGTTGCACGTGATAAATTTTTGAATAAATTGTTAACGATATATACTACATATATCAAAATTTATATGGATGTGTAACTTTTCACATTAATCGAGTTCAATGTCAGTTCATGTGCAATTTGTAATTTCCTCGAAGAAAACATCAAAAAAGGGAAATTATACCATTGCATATGATTGATTTATAATAATCAACAAACACAAGTGTACAACCATTATAATTTATAAATATTTTACCAAATAATAATGAATTTAAAAAGGACATTTACTTATGCATAAAGTAATATAATACTGATATACTTAAGAGTACTATAGTATTGATATACTTAATTAAAGATATCCATATATGGATAATTGATATACTATATACCAATAAAAATATCTCACAGACTACATGCACTCACGTATACGTGAAAGCTTATTATTAAAATTCTTCATATGTAGATAATTCATAGATAACGATTTAATAAAAGAGAATGAAAATTATCTCACATGATAAACACTTCAAATGTTATAGTTTTTCATCACTAATAGATAACTGAGAAATACTATGAAATATTATTACCATTACTGGGTCATCGTTGCAGTAAATATATAAAGTTAAGCAAAAATATCTAAATTTAAAAATATAATAAAGAAATCATTTACATAAGAACCTCTCTTTTAAAAGTGAGTTTGTTACTAACTAAAATAATTAATACTTTTTCAACTATATAGATGATGATTTTAAATCAAATAATATTATCAATAAAAGATTAAAAAAATTTACATTTTTTGGATTAACTCATATTTGTTACTAAGAATACGCATATGATAGTTCACCATTCTACTTAGTGTATTTTCTACGTAATACTAAATAACTACATTATATTAATATATGTGATGATGCATATGTGCAATATATAAAAATATTAATTGACTATAATTTCAACGAGCCATACAAAAGTACATACCAAAGATTTTGCAATTCATCTTTGAAAGAAGATTATGAGATTATGTGACACACTAAGACGAAGTTACATAACATGTTTCGGGCCTTAGATAGTATCAGGACTATAAGAACTTCATCTAATCTATTGTTATTATTTCTTCAAATATCTATTCATAAAGAAATATAAGTCATTCGCTAACGCGTCTCTTAGATAGTTCTCTTATAAAACAGTTACCTTGATGTTTTATTCGTATAAAAAGATAGTTAATCAAATCATAAAATCAATGTAATTGCTCTTCTTATTTTTTGTTTTGAATTGATCTTCTATAATGAAAAGAACTATGATATTGATATAAAAAGAATGTAAAAAATCAATTTGAAGTCATCAATATGATTTTTAATACTAAAATAATACAAACATTATTACACTAAAATATAAGGGCTTTAATACATTCACATATAGTTGAATCTATAATTGAAACTAATATTTTAATAATAACTTTAATATAATTGTTATTTATATATAAATTAGCGATGAGAGTATGAATGCGATGGTATTACACTTCACTATTACAATAAATTTTTAAGTATTATACAATTAAAGTACATATGAGCTAAATTGTCAACAAGGTTTGAAATTATAAATAACCGAAGACCTCCTTTTTCAATAATAACTTTAATACAACTTGATGACTACTTTTCCTAAAACAAATAACGAATAAAATATATATTAATCATGAAATTGTAAGGATCAAAATTTAAATAGAATTAGATATGTAATGGTAATAATTTTTTAAACTAATTGTAAGATTTATATGGTTTGATGACTACTTTTGCTAAAGTAAACTATGAATCCAACTTTTTTTACAATTTACATAGTTGACATTCATATGTCAGTCATATATTATACAAAATTGAATATATTGCATATAAGTCATATATAAATACATACAAATACATATTTTAACTTTATTTGAGTATCAATCATATGATTGAAAAATCTTATAAAGAAACAGTGAATTAAATAATTTACAATGAAAAAGTTGTATATGTTGATTCTAAAAGAAACTAAAGGGTCATATAATTTCGCAAATTAACCCAAACATTTACTCCCTCCATCGCTAAATGATAAACCCATCTACTTTTTTACGGTATCCAAGACACGACTTAAAACATAAATATTTTTAATTTGACAAGTGTAAAAATTATAAGAACTTGATATTTCAAAAATATATATTGAGACGAATCTAACAAGATCTCATATGACTATATTATTTCTTATCGAGTAATAAAAGTTTACGGTAAAAACTTTCGAAGTTTGACCCAGAGTCAAAATGGCTCTATTAAAAAGGGATGGTGGAAGTAATTTATATTAACTTATATGAATTTAATTTATATTTTAGTAATAACCATTTTAATTTTTTAATTTGACTTTTGATCCTTATAATTTCATCATATATACATATATATGTATGTATATATATCGTTTTAATATATAATAAAAGAACACTCTTACAAAATTTAAAATAATATTATATGTAGATTGAGCTTACGATAACATTAAAGAAATATTTTCATAATATTCTTATTGATTATTATGTATCAATAGAAGACATATTATTATTTTATGCATAAATACATTTATATAGAAAGAATATAAAAGTCATCAGTTAATTTTACATATCTCATCCAAGTTTAATAATTAAATAATATTATATGAATGTATTTTTTGTTTCATATATAGATATATTAACCTTAGTATATTGATCATATTTCTAGTTTTTATTGTGAATGAACTAACGATAATTCATAAAAGTGAGTAAAGAACTATAATATAAAGGAAATCTTACATTGAGAAGTCTCAACAACAAACCAATATTCCTGATGATTGTTCAATTGTACATTGTATGTCCAAACCTGTAGATGAAAGATAAAAACGATGATAGTTGATAAACAACAGAGAATTTGTGCAAATATGATTTTTTTTCTTAATCATCGATGTTAATGAAAATGAAAAAGTGAACTGCTCGAACAAAAAAAATTGATTTACTTTAGATGAAAGACAAGAAAAATGATAATAGATTGAAGGATATAAAGTAATGTTAAAAGTAAGGTAACTCCAAGATATAGTGTTAAAACACATTTATTGAGTGTCATTATTTCTCAAAAACATTATTTATTCTCATTATTTTTTTAAATTAGATTTTTAATTGACATTATTACCAACTATATAGTGTAGTTTTAAAAGTTAAATGTTATCTTTAGTAATTGTTGTGTCTTTTGAAGATCTTTCTACTAATTTTAACTTCTAACTTTTGTTATAGTCGAATTTGAACTCTTATAAATATTTAATAATTTTTGCAACTTTTATGTCTAAATATTGCTTTTTGATCTTACAATATGCATATTGTCATTTTTCATCTCTCAATATCAATTGATATTTTGTAATTAAATCATGTAAAAGAAATAGTTCTCCATATTATCATCTTTAGAGCTAAATATTATTTTGATAAATATGAATATTTTTACCTGTTTTTTAGACTCTCGTGGAATATTAAAAACTATTTGAGCATTTAGGTTATGTCATTAATAAATTTAATGGAGAACCTTATACTCTTGATGATGTGATTCTTATTGGCTCTTGAAATTCTTTATCTTGTTATTATCACAAGGATTGTTGAAAATATAGTATTTGAATGTGCTATAAAATTGAAATTGTATTATTAGTTTAATTTGATTATATATGCTTAGTTTTATTTTGATATAATAATTATTAGAGAAAGTTGAATTGGCTCATCAAAGTGATGATCCTAAAATTACACTAAATAATACATTTAATTCCATTAATTATTGTGTAGGAAATGATTAATGGATACAATTGCATTCGAATGAAATAATGTAGTTGTCGCCAATAATTAATGGATACAATTGGTTGAGATGAATTTTTCATTTTTCAAATAATCATCAATATTACTTCATAATGTACCCATCCCTTCATCTTCTCATTAAAAGATACATATAATTGAAAAATTAAATTAGTAGTAATATATGAATGGGAAGGGGTAAAATAGTCTTGACAAAATGTGGAAGAAACACCTAAGGGTGTTGGCTCTTTTATAAGTATTATAGATATAGATTATAGATAGATTTGCTCAATTGTTTATGGTATGTTGGTTTTGGAGGAATCAACAGGAATGAATGAGAATTTTGTAATTTTTCGTGTTTAGGAGTTTATACTTATTTTCTTAGGAAAATCATTATTTACTATAAACCCCTCAAATTTTCACTGTGCCAAATTATAGGAGAATGAAGGAGAATAACATATTTAATTAGGCGAAAGACATTAATCATTACCTATATTTTACTCTTTTCATCATTCAATTACTCATGTTTTATATTGTTTCATTCGCTCACTCATCTTTCAAAAATGGTTACAATTGGTTAGTCAACTATTTCGGTCGTTGTTGACTTTTTAATGGCAAACTAGTCATTTCACATCTATTCTTTATATATAAAAATTTGGAATGACTATTTTGCCACTCCCTAAAACTTCTTTAACTACTACACTTACAAATAGGGGCCATAATTGTAATTTTACTTCTTTTCAATTTTTATTTTTAGAAACAATAGATGTGAAGTGACTATTTTGCCCTTCAAAAGTCAAAGGGAGACAAAAATAGTTGACTATCCATTGATTGAGCAGAATAGTTAATGGAATAACCACATGGAACCGATTTTGGAAGATGAGAGAGTGAATGAGACCACATGATACATGAGTAAATGATGGTGAATTCATTGAAACATAAGTGATGGTTGATGCCTTTTGCTCTATTTAATTCTATTTTTCCTCATTCCCTTATTCTTCCAGCTCACAATTATGGTACCGAAACAACAATAAAATGTATTATCTTTGATTCCCTCTAATTCCCTTCTCCTATTATAGTTTTTTAAAAATTTCTTTCCTAGACTCATCCTGATCTAAACATAGTGTTAACTTTTCAAATTATTCATTAATTATTTAACTCAAGATAATATCTAATTCTTAATTATAGAAAGTACTAATTAGTAGATCTAGTTTAAGTTGTACTAACCACCACGTCCCAAGCGGACAGCCCAGCCCACTAACAAACGAACCAGACGGGCCCCTGTACTGTCTTCGCGGGGCCTAGAGCCTTAAACGAACCGAGCCCGGGCCCGTCCGTTGAAGGAATACTGGGCCCCTATTCGGTTCGAGGCCCTAGTACGGGGGCCTAACATGGCCACGTTAGATTACAACATAGGCACGTTGGATGGTTTTTTTGTCTCTGTTTTTTTGCCCTAACGTGCCCATGACCCAACATGGGCACGTTTTAATCAGAAACTTTATCATTAGTTAATTCAATCAATATGTTAATAACAACAATAAATAATTGATCATAATTTTTATTAAAAAACATATTTTTTTATTAAAAAACACTGTTTATACTCATATGGCAAGGAGTTTACATAGTTAATTAAATACTTCAAGGTGCAATAGGTCTTCTCTCTCACAATGATCGAGACCATACACGCGGACAACATAAACTATACATCCATGTCGCTCGGTTTTTTCGTTATGAAACTCGAACGTCATACATGTCCATAGACTAAATTGAATTGAGTAGAAAATTGACGTCATCCATCCGTAAAGAAAACACGACCTAGTTCTTCATTCTCTCCTCTTCCATTTTCGAACTTCACATCGAAAATTTGATCATCAATAAAAAACTTACACTCACCTTCTAGAAAAAGCCGACATCCTCTAACATAATTTGGAGGTAGTTCGATCCTTACACAAGATGGGTCGAGAATAACCTTGTAAAACCGCTTCAATGGTACTGGAGTTGGAACATGTTCTCGATCAATTTCCATTGAGTCTTGAGTTGTGATTTATATTGAAGAATTCAAAGTTTTATAGTTGAAATGTAAGATTTGTTATCGTATTTATAATAGAATTGAAGTTGTCATAGAGGACAAACGTGCCAATGTTAGATACAACGTGGCTAGGCCTGTAATCGAGCCGAATCGAGTCGAATATTTGCAAGGTTCGAGTTCGGTATCATGCCTTCGAACCTTTTCGAACCGAACCGTTCGATTTTGGAAATACCTAAAAATCAAGGTTCAGGTATCAGTATCATGCCTTCGAACATACTTCGAGCCGAATCTTTTCGAGTCGAATACGTCGGACTATTTCGAACAGAGCCGTTTGATCACAAGGCTAGGCATGCCTCATGAGGGGGAGCGGGGTGGGGTAACAGCTTTTGAGAAGAGAAGAGATGAGGGAGGGCCGAAGTGGAGGGGGAGGGTGATCTGGAGAGTAAAGATGAAAGAATGAGAGGAGTACACTGTACATATAAGGGAATATATGTGGGTTGATAAGGATTTTATCATTAAATACATATATAGTGATTAGGGTTTATATGTGAGAATATATGTGGGTTGAAAGGAATACATATATTAGTCCACAATGGTTCAACCCTCTTATTTAATGACGGGGGAGGGGGGTGATCGAGCAGAACTAAATCGAACCGTTCGTCTCGATTTTGGAAATACCTAAAAATCAAGGTTCAGGTATCAGTATCATGCCTTCGAACATACTTCGAGCCGAATCTTTTCGAATTGAATGCGTCGAATAATTTCGAACCAAGACGTTTGCTCACAGGCCTAAACGTGGCCATGTTAGAATTGAAGTTGTCATAGAGGACAAACGTCCACATGTTAGTTTTGTCTGTGGATTATAATGACCATATCAACGTGCCAACGCTGGATCTAACATGGGCACGTTAGTAAGGGGGCCTAAACGAACTCGAACCGTGCCCGGGCCGAAGACCCACCAAATTTGAGGTGGGCTCGAACCGTGCCCGGGTCTGGGGCTCAAACCCAAAGCCCCTATCTGCTTCACTACAAAAGGGGCCAGGGGCCGTCCGTGGGCCTGGTGAGCCCGAACCGAACTCGAACCGGACTAATGGGCCAGGCCCCCGGACCGTCCAGGGGGGCTGTCCGTTGGCCACCTCTAGCCACCACTCCAGGTCGTTTATTTGTCTAATGGGCCAGCAGTTCGGCACCGACAAGTTATTGAACTATAAAGTATTAACCCAATGGGCCAAATTATTATTAGACTTGGGAGTTAGTTAGGACTTAGGAGTATTAGTTATTGGTCATTTTTAATTCAATCCAATAAAACTCAATTACTTAAACTCAATTCCATTGATTTTCAACTGCGATCAAATTTTAATTCAGTTTAAATTTAAATTAAGTACAGTTCAACTCAATCCCTCAATTAAACGTAATTTCAATTTGATTACACAAGTTAATTATTTTATTAGCCAAAATAATCCATGAATTAAACCCATTTTCATTACAATTAAATACAATGTATAATCTAAAACTCTAACTAACATACATCAATAATTATATACAAACAATTATAAATAAACAAATTAAAATGAAGAAAATGGGAAGAAAATCAACCTTTTTCTTGATGGAATGTGGAGTAATTGTTGAGAGCCATTAGTGAATGGGAACCTTGTTTCACTTGCACGATCTAAGAGGGGTGGTCAGATGGTGGCGTTGGGTCGGTTGAAGTCAGGCATAGGTTGGAACGGGAAAGGTTTTTTTATTGAGGTGGCAAATGGAACCAACTGTCTGTAAAAATGGGGGAGGGGGTTAATTTAATCACATATTCGAAAATGGGTGTCTGGTTGACATCGAGAAATAATAATTGAGTAACTGTCTACTAGACACCATCTAATGCCAATTAATAGTTAATTTTTGTAAATAATAATGATATATAATATTTATTTGATTGGGTAAAAAAAACTCCCATCCCGACCCGATCGTATGCCAAAGGCAACTATATTACATAAACCAATTTTATATAATACGAAAATAACAAAACCTATATATACCCGAAGCCTTATTGACACTACATGCTAAATAATTCCGATCATAGAATAATAGACACAATTCCGACGCCATAACCTACGTGGATACTCTATGTTTCGGCCCTGTGTTTTTCCCTACACGGATAATGTGCTTTCTAGTAGTGTTCACATGTTTCAAAACAAAACAAGAACAATGGAAAAATTAATTGTGGTATAAAAATAATGTCATCATCATATTGGTGTCCCTTAATTTTGGTGTGTTCCTAGAACGGATGTT
Organism: Echium plantagineum; assembly: GCA_003412495.2. Lineage (NCBI taxonomy): Eukaryota > Viridiplantae > Streptophyta > Magnoliopsida > Boraginales > Boraginaceae > Echium > Echium plantagineum. Next base: position 23,061 of record QFAX02000195.1, read on the forward strand.
ATTGTTGTCTGTTTTTTCTGTATTTGGTGAAAGGATTCCATAATTAGAGAGGGAAGTTGATCAACAATTTGATAGCCGTTAGGTAGAAAGTTGAAAAAGTTAGTTGTGAGAAAAAATCGTGTGAAAATCTAACTATCATCAATTCATTACCATTAATTTGCTATGAAAATCTCGTCCTAGTAATTTTCAACTTTGATGTTGTCTAATTCGAAATCGAAAGAACATAAAGCTGTTATTATGGAGTATCATCAAACATGTACAAGGCGTAATTAAAGCTTAAAAGTCACTGCAAACAAAAATTTGTGCAACATACTTATTTTGTTGAACATGCCTCATGAATGGGAAAGACAAGCAAAGAGTTATGAGGACTAATAATTAATGATTTAATGATAACATTAGTATTATGTATGCAGTAATACTATGAAGTCTGGGTTTACTAGTACTATGTACCTACTAGCCTTTGAGGGAGAGTTGAAATGATAAATAATTGTAGTGCAAAATATTAACAATATCGTCTCTTCATGTAATCTGAATTTAACGCTCATAAAGAGTGCACTTGTGTTGGTGTCATGAATTGTTTAATGAACAAGTTCAACACGGTAAAAACTAATTCCAAGGCCCTACTTTCCAAGGCCCCAATCGAACCAATGGATTCAAGGTTGGAATGAATACTCAACCTCAGATTCATTGGTTCGGTTCTAAACAACAATTCAATTTTTCATTATTATATAGCGAACCAATGAATCTAAGGTTGGATATTCATTCCAACCTTGAATTCATTGGTTCGGTTGGGGCCTTACTTGGAAAGTAGGGCCTTGAAATTATATATACCCGTTCAACACCCTTATAGAATGAGACACATTCTATACTTTATTTTATTTGTGTGTTTTAAAATATGAGTGCATAAGAATCATTATTACACAATTCCTTTCTTTTTTCTTTTTAGTACTATCTACCTACCACAATACCACTTTTATTAGAATAACCTATTGTTTACGCAAACGCATGTTGGGTAATAAATAGTTCTCTTTGTTGTATTTTGTTTTTACGTACATGTCCATCTAGTAAATTGGTATTACATCCTTTTTTCAATTAACTAGGAGGATTAACTAACAGTTCTCGGGACATAGCTCAACTAGTAAAGAATTAAAGTGTAAAATGTCAAATTCAGGGCAGAGAACGGTTAGCCTGTTAGGGTCTTTATTAGTTTGAGATGGGTGGTTGATCACCATTTTGTGAATTTGGAATGAGGATGAGGTCTGGTGGTTGGCGAGATGTCGTCTGGCCTAGAGGTCAACAAGACAACAACCAAAACATTTACTTTGGAAGTTGTGAACCGGATGAATTAAGAGGCCATCGATTGAGAGATAAGCATATGCCCCTTAATTCAATGCAAGAACATATTCCACATATTTTTGTAGGGTTATTAAGATAGATGTAACCTATAGGGGAGTACGTACATAGGAATTAGGATAGTCAAGGTCTAGGCTCAAAGAAGCTTACCATATAAAGAATACCTACAATAATACTCCATCCGCTTCTTTTTATTTGATTGTTTGGGGAAAAAGTACTTTATTAAGAGATTGTGAAAAATTACATTGGGATTGTAAAAATGTGTATTGGAATTGTAAAAAGGTGTATTGAAATTATAAAAATGTGCATTGGGATTGTAAAAAGTGCATTGAAATTGTAAACAATCAAATAAAAAGAAACATAGAAAAAATGCTCAAACAATCGATAAAAAATAAACTGAGGGAGTAGTAATAATAATAATGATGAAATCATCATAAGCATGTATGTACGTGCCCCTCCTATTCTTGCGCCACATCAAATCATCATTCAAGTCATCACAGGTGTGTAGTTGTATTAGTTGTACGACTGAATAGACCTTTGGGTATTCTTGCTTCTCATCATTCAAGATACTCATCTTTCTTGAAAAATTGAGATAGATGAATTAAGAGGTAATCGCTGAAATGGTCCCAGTAAGTGGGTGACCGTTGCAGTTTGGTCCTCGTAAGTGGGACCGATGCGCAAATGGTCCCTGAAAGTGTATAGCGGGTGCGCATTTGGTCCCTAAAATAATATTTTGGTGGTTTTACGTAAATAAATACTAAAATTGGGCCAAAAATATAATTTTTAAGAGTTTGGCTTGGCGACACACTTAAAACTTCATTTCCCGTTTGATTAAAACTCCGATTTTGACGATTCAAAATGCATTGGAAAGCTATTTTCATCATCTTTAAGAATATGAGTTCAAACCCCAGTTTTATCAACATTATATTTTCAAAACATTTATTTTGACAAAACATACATAAAAACGTTGAATCATTTATTGTCTTTTTGTCAAAAATTATTCAAGAGATAGGATTGAAGGCTAAATTTTATCTTTGTATATGTTTTTCATCCATAACCTAATATCTTTATCGCATTTGAATATCGGTAAACTTGTATTTGTTTCTTCTTTGTCATTTCATGACACGTGAATGTTATTTTGGTCATCATTCTTTTCTTTGAACTTCTTCAAGTTCTCAATGACTAGTGTATGGTTGATTCTATTTCTTCATCACCACACTTTAAATTTTGTTAGTCCAATTTGTACTTCGTTATTATCAAAATAGAAAAGTCTGATAATCACATATCGACTAACTCTTCAATAATCTTTGTTAAAGCTTGTATATGAGAGATATTTTTTAAATTATTTTTGACAAAAAGACGATAAGTGATTCAACGTTTTTATGTATGTTTTGTCAAAAGAAATGTTTTGAAAATCTAATGTTGATAAAACTGGGGTTTGAACTCATATTCTTTAAGATGATGAAAATAGCTTTCCAACGCATTTTGAATCGTCAAAATCGAAGTTTTAATGAAACGGGAAATGAAGTTTTAAGTAGTGTGTCGCCAAGCCAAACTCTTAAAAATTATATTTTTGGCCCAATTTTAGCATTTATTTACGTAAAACCCCAAAAACATTACTTTAGGGACCAAATGGGCACCCGCTATACACTTTCAGGGACCATTTGCGCATCGGTCCCACTTACGAGGACCAAACTGCAACGGTCACCCACTTACTGGGACCATTTCAGCAATTACCTCGATGAATTAACTAATTAAAATAGGATGCGGACATAAACATTGTCATATTCCCTGTTTCATAATGCTTGATTGTTTATAGAATGTTTATTTTTTTCATAATATTTGATTGTTTAGGAATTTCACTTACTTTTCAACTTATTTTTTACATTTTTTACCTTAAAAAATACTTTTGCTTTTGAGGATAATGATTTATGTTATATAAGAGTATAATAGTAATCTTTCTTGATCCTTAATAAAATACTTTTTGATTAGATGATCAAACATTTTGAAACAAAGGAACATGTAAACTAACAATCAAGTTTTTTTGAGATTTTATATTCAATTATCATTTTATCATGTAAGGAAAATCGACCAACAATTACATAATATATATGCGATTATATATTGAAATAATAAACTTAAATATTTTGAAATAATAAACTTACATGTTAATTTTTATACTCCCTTCTTTCCAAATGCTAATTCTTATTTGAATTTTAATGGAAACCAAGAAACGTCTAAAACGTAAATATTTTTAGGTTTAAAAATCATATAAAAAAATGATACTTTAAAAATATATATTGAAAAGCATCTAATAAGATCCAAATGTCTCTCTTAACTTTTATTGGTAATTGAAAATTCATGATCAAAATTTTAAGAAATTTGATCCAAAAATGTAAAATATAAATTAGAAAACGTGAAAAAGAGTGAATTAGTATTATCTTTATACTTTTATACATATTTAACTTTTTATAGTATTTTCTTTTCCAAAAAATAGCGACTACTATTCAACTAAACAACCTTGCACAGTTGCACCTAAGTCCTAAGGAAGTCCGGTGGGTACAAGCCACAAGGGTATAGTCCGATTATTTCTAGATGTCTATATTGATATGGACGACCCTAATTTGTTGGTAACATGTGTTTCATAGTGGAAAACTTATGATATTTAGTTCCACCAGTGGTGTTCCGGTTCGGGCGGCAAGAATCTAGGATGACCACCTTATTACAACTTGTTCGACAGAATGTGACATTAATATGTTTCGAGCTGGTTATTTCATTTATGGATTAAAATCATCTCTAATTATTCGACAATTAATGGATAATAATTTGAGATGATCTATATCCTTAATTTACGACTTGTCACTTGTCTATCAATTAGACATTGCATGGCTGATTCAACAATATCCACCAAACATGCCTACTTACATGGTTACATGAAATGAATAGATTTATGAAATTGAACCAATTGGAAATCATTTTCATGTATCACCTTTAAAGGTTCCAGTGTGCCCATACCCTTTCATTGCACTTTCTTTCATGCTAGCTTGAGTTTCAATAATGTCCCGCGCAAGCTGTTCAGTCTTCGGTGCATTTTAGTTGGAATTTCGATCACCTTTATCTAATCGAGGACTTAACTGTCAATTTGATCTCATATAGTGGAATCAATGAGGTAGAATTTAGTGCCCACGGGACATAATTCAAATAGTAAAGGGCTTCACTATAAGAGCGTGCTTCTCCATAAGTGTATGGGTTCGATCCACCGCAAGTGCATGAGTAACTCTGCCTTTGCTCAAGGGAGTATCTGCTTGTGAGTGGTTACCCAGCCTCTCTGGCCACTCTTGAGGTGGAGTACCGAGCTGCTAGAGGCACATCCCGAATTCACCTCCTCTGTTGGGCGATGGGCTAGCCAAGCGGCAACTAATTTTCAATATTATGACCATTTTGAAACTAATAAATTGTAACTTAATTCCATTAGCCCAAATTGGCAATTATCTTTCGTTATTAATCTAGAATTTAGAACATTATTGGTCCTGACATTTGATTCATTAAAACGAAATCAGTTACTGTGTACTTTCATTTGATAATTTGATATTTTCATCTTAAATGATACTCCCTCCGTCCCTAAAAGATTGTCACATTTTGACTTTTGTGGTCAATTACAACAAAATTTGATCACGAATTCTCACTAAACGAAAAGAAATAATATAGTCTTGTGGGACCTCGTTAGATTCGTCTCAATATATATTTTTGAAATATCAACTTATTATAATTTTTTTGCATTTAGAATAAGAGATATTTATATTTTAAATCGTGTTTTATTGACCACCAAAAGTCAAATGTGACAATCATTTAGGGACGGAGGGAGTATATACTACTATCATTTTGCACGACGAGAAAATTAAAACATCTCCTTCACTAAACTTAATTTTGATATAATTGTTTATGAATCATTATTGTGATTTGATAAGAGGAATTAATATTATAAAAGCATGAGAAATATGGTTGAAGATCCTGCTCCATCTGAATTAATCAAACTTCTTCAGCAAGCAGTAATAAAAATACGGACTTTTATTTGCAGTATCCAATTCAATTAATCTATTCTTTGTTAATTGTTAGATAAGAATGAATTGAAGTAACCAATGTAAATTTTGTGGTGTATGTATTAGTCCACATTACACATTGTTTAAGTAAACAGGAATCAAATACAGTAACCAATGTCATAATTTTGCAGTATTTCCAAATAAACATACATCGCCATTCAATATATGCATACTAGCTCCTTTAATTTTATTTGCCGTTAAAATTTCTTTTCTCTGTGTAGCAATTAGCAATTATTACACATTATTACTTGTGCGAAATAATATGGGACAAGTTTAATCGGTTGTTATTCTTTGATTTAAACAAATATTATATGTTTATTGATTACAAAAAATTATGAACTTCAAAACTAAATATTAGTTATCTTCTTGTTACATTACATATAATGTAAATTAATTACAAACAATAGTAATAAAATTAATACCTTTTTAATAGGGATTCAATTAATTCGATTACATCAATTTTATATTTATTATAATAAAAGAATACCCAATAAATAATAATCTATTATCGAAACTTAGCTTCATCTCCATTCCAAAACTTTAACTGGTAAATCAATTTAAGTGAGTACATTATATCTGTCAAATTAATTGTTGACGGTAAGTTAATATATAACCATGTTAAGAAGAAAATACTATTGACATAGAGAAAGAAGAAGAGAATGGTCCGACTATAGCTTAACTGGTAAATATTTAGAGTGCTAAGTATTAACGTTCTTACAATTTCACGTTGTGTACGTAAGTTCGATTTTCATAACGAACAAATTTTGTAATGAAGTGATTGAAATGAAGTTATGATTCCTAAATCAAATGAAATACGTCTCATAATATATCTCCGATATATACTTCATGATAGAGGTACGTACACGCTATAAATAAATGTAACCACATTAAACGCTGCTAAAATATGAGAGAATACACACGAGGGTAAAGGGACTTGCCAAAACATATAGACCAACTAACCCAAGTAGAATCCAAAGTAATTCATTTATCTCATCAATGTATTAAATATGGTGAACAACCATGCAAAATTAAATCAAGCACCTTCCCTATAAAAAACGTGGACATATGATATTTAAATGCTCTGTATCAATACTATTTTTAATGTTTATTTCTTTTTTACAATTCATGAAATATAAATGAAAAGATAAATTTTATGTCACCAGGATGAAGATATGGAATAATAAACTATCTCTAATCTATTCTTGTTGAATTAATTTTTCACATTAATACACTTTTTTTTACAAATATTATTACTACATCGATCAGTGACAATACTTAAATCAAAATTTTGTTTCATAGAAAAACTGTTTAAAACACTTATCAATCGAAAAACTCGATACTCGGTCAAACTCGAATCATTAACGAATCCTACATGCCCCATCTAAAAAAGAGGGGAAATAGACCCCCACTCCAAGTTCTTGATCTTACTTTAATGAAACGAGACACCATAATTAACCCCACCAAAACTCACATTACAATGTCTTAAAACACCCAAAATCCCTGTCTTCCTTCTTACATTTTCCTCCCCATCATTATATATATAGCTTTCATAATAAATATTTTCAATAAATCCACCACTGCATGTAACAATAAGCACCATTTTATATGTAAAAAATTCAAGAAACTATTAAAAACCTCCATACGACAATCCATGTTCAAAATTTCAAATAAGAGAATTTATTAAAGCATTTAATAGTTTGTGCGAATTTTCAATCTTTGAGAGCAATGCAGCAAGAAGTGGGGAATGGAACATCTTCGGGCTTTGGGGCCCGAGTTATGAGCCCGGATTCAGTGATTTGTACAGCTGAAGCCAACTTCAGCCTCTTCTCTTCTACTTCTGGAAGTGCAGAAAGATGCTCTTTTGCTTCTGATTTACATGATCATGATTCTTTAGCTTCTGAATCTTCTCAGGTAATTCTAGTTTTTGCCCATTTACTCAAAGATCAATGTGGATTCATTTTAATTGACCTTTTAGTTATTATGTTTTCTCTGTTCTGATGTTTGACCATTAATTAATTTTTTATTCATTTTTAGTAAGTATAAATTTGGTAACATTGAATTTGTGTGTGAAGCTATTTTTATATTTTATTTTCTTGTAAGAAAATTCATGACACGAATAAAAAGTAAAAGTAATTGATGGTCGAAGTTTGACAAAGTAGAAGCTTGACACCCAAAAGAGAAAACGTCAATTAGAAGGAACTGAAGGGAGTGGAATAATATCATTGTGCATTTATGTTACGAATTTTTAGCCAAAAAAGATTAATTTAGTTTGACCATACAATGCAGTTGCAAATTCGAAATATGTTGTAGAATTTTTTCTGAATTAGCATATGTTTTTGGTTGATTAATCAAGTGAACAATCTTGTCTGTTAAGATAAAAATTTATGTTGTTGTTGGAACCTAGAAAATTATCATATGACAATTGAAAATTTATTGATGAAAATTTAGTGGCAATGAAAGATTCTGTTTGAGATGCTTCAAAAATAATTGGTTTTGTCTGAGTTGTGAAATGGTGGGCATAGAAATGCAGTGCAACAGTAGTATATGAAATTTGTCGGTGTGTGAAAAAGAAAACAAATAAAAAAGTTGGACTTTTGATTTGGGACAGAAATTAACAGGGCAGGTGTGCCGTGAAGCTTCTTCAAGTGGTCAAGATCTAGATCTAAAGAAAGTAATTAGCAGAAAAGAAATAGTGAAAGGTATGTGCTCTTCTAGTCTTTTAGTCTAGCTGGACCATATTGTAAAGCTAAAAAGTGCTTTAGATCTATCAAGATTTGAATTTTAAAGTACATTTAAAGCATGTTTAACTTATTCTTGCTCAATTATATGCATAGTTCAAAAGTTAAGTGGCGGCGAGGCTGTAACTGAGGATGGAATATTGTACCTTGATTCCGCCAGGAGTTCATTCTCCCAGGCTTTAAAAGGTAGGGGGTTTCGATTTAGCATTCATGATATATGATATAAAAGTAGAATGTTTGGTGTTTGACATGTTGTGGTGAATTTTGTTGAACCAGAGTGTCAAGAGAGGAGGTCAAGATCCGAGGCGCTATTGAAAAAGGAAGATAAGAGAAGACCTGCCTCATTGGATTTAAACAACACAGTGTCTAATGCGGCATCTTCACCGAGGTTAGCTGCGGTCAAGAAAGCATCTGTAGCGGCTTCTCAGTCGGGCATGTTTCCTAGTCCGGGGACTCCTGATTATCGACAAGCTAGTGTTGGGGTTCCGAAGGGTTGGAGTTCAGAGCGGGTACCCCTTTATACAAATACCAATCGTAGGCATATGAATACTGCATTGTTGCCTTATAATAATGGAAGAGCATTGCCTTCCAAATGGGAGGATGCAGAGAGGTGGATCTTAAGTCCCATCATGCGAGACTTTAACCAGCGGTCTTCTATCCAACAGCACCAACAGAAGCCAAAATCGAAGAGTGGGCCTCTTGGCCCTCCTGGTGTTGCTTACTATTCAATGTATTCCCCCGCAATGCCCATGTTTGAACGCGGGAACGTTAGTAACGCTATAGCGAATTCTCCTTTTTCAGCGGGAGTGATAGCAGCAGATGGTATGTCTACCAGACACTCAGCACAGGCGAGATTGGGAAATCGGTTTTTGCAACCTGAACCTTTCATTGCTAGGTCAGTTAGCTTACACGGCTACTCTGAACTGATCACTCAATCATCATTGCCAGGGCCTCAAGGTATAATCATGCACTTTATGTTTCAGAGTATGAATAGCTAAAAAGTCATATATGCTATACTGAAGATCGTCTACTTTCACTATAGCTTCATTTCCCATAATTTATCCTTTGGACTCTTTTTACATGCATTTTTGCAAAGATGTCAACTTTAACTATTATCAAAATATTCTATCTTAAATGTTTCTAAAGTTCAACGCTAAATAATCTTCACGGGATTTAAGGAGTATATATATTGCCACAATGCCATGCACTTGCACAACTGATAATGACATACATCAACGAATTGCTAGTTTTGACATCATTGACCACAACTAGTATCAGTAAGCATTTTTTTTTTGTGTTACTACTTCGTCAATATGCCCCCTTTTCATTTAAAAAGATATCACAATTTGATGGTGAATTCTATTCAACCGAACTTCTTAAGGAAATATTTCATTGTTTCTATGCTCGCTTATGGCTATCTAATTCCTCTGCATTCAGTAATGTTAGTGTTAAGATGAACATTCCACATCGGAAGTCGGTGTCTTCCCGGGTCAGTTAGTTTGGAGGCCCAAAGAATTGACAAACTGCATTAATAGTACTGATACGCAATTTGAATTTATATTGACTTAGACATGGGGAAAGTTGAGGAAACCAGAGATGCAGCCACTGATATATCTCGTGGCGCCTCAAGGAGAGATATGGCTACTCAAATGAGCCCTGAAGGTAGTCCCTTCTCATCTCCTGAAAGGCTCTCTTCCTGCTCAGCAAATACACCCTCACTCCTTCGCGCTATAGAGTTGCCAAGTACTCGGTTGTCAAGATCAGAGATCAGGGATGTACAGGTTGACGAGGGGGTCACAGTAACTAGGTGGTCCAAGAAGAATAAGAGTCGAGTTTCAGGAAAGGGGTCAGGAAATGATGATGATTGGAAAAAGAAAGCTACTGAACTTAGGTCTTCCACCTGGGAAAATTCTGAGATATCAAAAAGTATTTCAAAGTAGGCCTTTTGAATCTTCAAGTACAAGATAAATAATATATATTTCTTGTACAATTTGATGTTTTGCAGTTTTTGTTATTTCATTTTAAAACCTGCACCATTTCAGGTCGCAAAGGGAGGAAGCAAGAATCATTGCATGGGAAAACCTGCAGAAAGCCAAGGCTGAGGCAGCCATAAGAAAACTTGAGGTACATCCTGTTTCCTTGTTTTCCATGTGCTCCTTCTCTTCGTAAACACTAAAATTAGTTCATAATCTGATGGCGTACTTCATTTAGGAAAGAAAAAGGAAAATGTCGAGAGTAGTAAGAATATCATAATATTGGCAATAGAATGTCGAGAGTAGTAAGGAAAATGACTATACTTGCATCATCAGTTATCCTCCTTAATCATGTTACATAAACTATAAATTTTTTATAGATAACAGTCCTGTCTCTGTCTGTGGGATTATGTTTAGAGACTGAATCCTCATTAATTTAACTAATACGAGTATTAACTGATTGAGAGCAAGATTTTGGAGGGATATTTTGCTTTTCGAGTAATTCCAGCTTATATATTCTTTCAGATGAAACTTGAGAAGAAGAGGTCATCATCCATGGATAAGATTATGAACAAAGTGAGATCAGCACAAAAGAAAGCTCAACAAATGAGAAGATCTGTTATAGCTAACCAACCACATCAAGTTTCAAGAACCTCCAGCAAGGCCTTATCTTTCAGGCGGACTCCCCGAGTGGGGTCTTTGAGCAGTTGCTTTACTTGTCCTGCATTTTAGTGCACTCAGCTCCTGCATCCAGCATTTCAGACATCTCCAACATTACCGCTCCTTGCCTTTTGGAAAGCAAATTACTCGGTTGCTTCTATCTCATAGAACAGGATAACATACAATTTAACATGAATGGAAGGAACCAAAGTGTAGATGAAGGAAGCTGTACGTAGAGTGATTATCTTCGACTTTAGACCAAGTATTTAGCAGCCTCAGTGCCTTCAATACAATATATGTATTGGCTAATATTCATGTCAAAATATCGGCTTTTAGATGAGAACAAGTACTGTATATTACATATGAATTTTCTAAAGACGTGTAAGGATATGTTGGACTAATAGTATCTTAGCTAATGCTTATGTCCCATAGAACAAGCAAATGTCAAAATCTGCTCATACAGAGGAGTGAATATGTGTATCCTTTTTTGGTAATTTTTGAACCCCTGTATGCCTTCTTTCGACCAACATTAAACTCTCCACACTTTTCTTTAGGTCCATTACCGGCCGGGCCGGCTCCAGACCTAACGGAGTAATCCCTTTTAATAACTTCCTGAGTAATTAAAATAGTTAATATGTTGTGTTAAATTCAATGCTTTCTCAAAATGTAGGTGAAATGGTAGCTGAACTAGTCTTAGATTAACATCCTGAGGTAGTTACTTCATCACAATGGTTTACCTAAAAACACCAAAGTTGTCTTAAACTATGTATATTTGTTACATTTTTAAAGTTTTCCTTTTCTTTAAATCCTTTTAACAGATTCTTATGCAATTTTTCTATATGTTGGAGTTTCGGATGACAGTATCATGTAGAGTAGATGTTTGGATTTCATTTAATGATGTGTAATGTACTATCAAACAAACTACTCAATTTTTATTTTAAACCTTCACCATAAATGTGTTTTGTACCTTGAGGTCATGCATTTTGTACATGTGGTTAGAATTAGTGTTGACTCTCTTTTCATTTGAAATGATGAACTCTTTGCAATAAATTCGAAATCGACCGAAACGAAGCCACTATACATGAAAACCAACATCAATTGACCCCATTCAAATTGCACATATTTTCAATTACTTAAACATACTAATAGAATCAATTCGACACAAAAATTCGGAAATAATCGATGCAATCGAGCCGAAAGCATCATAAGTCATAACCTTGCTGAATGGGCTTAAAGAGGGGCTGGGCTTAATGGAAAAGTAGGCCACATCCAACCCACCCCAAAACAAAATTGGGAGGACCAATTTAAATATACATTAATTTAAAGGCTAAACCTCTTTGGTCTTTGCACGGTTTCTAGCTTCCACGCCCAGCAATTTTCGAGCGTTATACTCCCTCCGTTTCTTTTATTTGATTGTTTGAACATTTTTTCTATGTTTCTTTTTATTTGATTGTTTACAATTTCAATGCACTTTTTACAATCCCAATGCACCTTTTTACAATTTCAATGCACCTTTTTACAATTCCAATACACATTTTTACAATCTCAATGTAATTTTTCACAATCTCTTAATAAGTACTTTTTTCCCCAAACAATCAAATAAAAAGAAACGGAGGGAGTATTTCGGTGCATAAAAATATACGCACCCCAATAGAATATAAATTGTCAATAAAGTGCAATACAAAAAGAAATCGTCAATAAAGTGCACCCTAAATATACTAAAGGAAGAAACAAATATTTTGTTTATTTATCTGTATAACAATTCTTTTTCACTATTTACCTTTCCGAAATATGAAATTAGTTGTTTGATATCATAGTCCAACCCGACGACAATACTTTTAAAAGCATCTTTTACCAGATCCATGATTCGTATGTATACTATACAAATTACAACCTCTAATTTCAAAATACTAGTTATTCATTTCTCTTATATACTTCTTCATTGCACGTGCGCTCTTTGCCACAACCATGAAAAGACAAAAGCAAAGGTTTAATGAGAAATTGAGATGCAAGCCAACAAACAATATACATTGTGCCAAACCTAGGTTTAGCTAGGCCTAGGGCTTTTTGTTTTTGTTTTGCTTATGGTGGAATCTTCATATAGAGATCTAATCGTAGGAACCAAGATTTTCTTATCCTACTATCAATTTTAACTTTTATTGTTTTCAGAATTTTCCAATAATTTTTTTTTAAATAAGCGATGTATTAATAATCGAACACAGACACAATTACAAAAAAATAGTACCATGGCTAAAAGTAGACTAGAAAATCCACTACACTATAATTATTAAGTGTAGTTATGTCAGTTTAAGAAATGGGAAAACTACCGAATTAGCAACAAAATATTGCATGGTGGTCAAGGAATGTATGCAAAACATTAAAGTTCTAAACCACATATTAAAATGATGAAACTGTCATCCTAAAGACCCTTACGCACCCTAGACTTGGAGTACACGAAATAGGTAAATCACAGGATGTATCTCAGCTAATCAGATCAGACGATTAGAGCTTGCGTTTTAACCAATTCAAATAAGGCTTACTTCTTAGAGGAGTCGAATTGACGCTCCATGTAGAGACGAGGCTTCAACTACTTAATACTCGAACTCTTTACCAGTTGAGCAATGGTTGAGACAATTAATTTTAAACCACATAAGGTACATAATGTGGTAGGAGTGTATTACCTACCAGTCAAACTGAATTCCTCTGAAGCCATCATCAAGCCATCACATTATTAGTGACTTATGCTTGGAATTTTGCATGTGAGATTGAAAAGAGAAGAAGATAAAGAAAGGATCCAAATAGAGGGTGTATATTGAAGACATTGATCAGTTTCTTAAAGTAGGAAAAGGCAAAGGTTTTAGCATCTGGCCATCAGAAGAAGTATAGAAGCCTAGATAGAAACGTATCAAACAAAACAAAACAATTTTTCACTCAGTATCTTACTTCTTTTCTTCTACCATTTCGCTTTCATCGAATATCGCACCCCATTTTCTCTAACTTTACATAAAATACATCACTTTGTTTTCATCTTTATGTTTTTTCTCCTTAACTTTTTCATCTTACTTCTCAAAAACAAGAAAATGGAGATCATCATAACCCATAATCACCTTTACCCTTTTCTCAAAATCTTGGATTGCTTTCTTCTTAGTCATAATTAATAGAAACTTATTATTATTACATGTAATCATTCTATACACATGTATATTATGTAATAATGACTACTTTTTAATAGTAGTAATTATTAGTTAATTATCATAAAAATTGAATCCTTTTGATGTTGTGATAAGAATGAAGGACATACTCACAACATACACGTACACTTGTCTTAAGATAACTCCATATTTGTACGTATATTACATTAATGAGTTGGTCAGAAAGAACACCACAAAAACATAACCAATTGAACAAAGCTGAGATGTTCTGCTAGGCCAGTAGCAACTGTGCTAAAGCTAAGGCTTTAATTTCAGGTCCTCTATCTCTCTACTCTCATCTCTCTCTCTCTCTCTCTCTCTCTCTCTCTCTCTCTCTCATCTCTCTCTCTCTCAATTTAGTGTGTCCATTAATAAAATGCAACTGAATCACTCAGATGTTACCACTCCAAAAGAAGAAAAAAAGGGAGAAAAATGAAAAACAGAAAGCATACAATACATGCTAATGAGTACAAGTGTACAACATTAAGCAGGGGCAATTAAATGCAACATTGAAAGTTATTATCAAGTACTAAGAGGGATCATAAAGACTAAAAAACATGGAACAAAAAGAAATGGGGATTTGCATTTGATGATTGTGATTTTGTGATCTTGATTTTTTGCTCTTACTGGATATATAGAACTCAATTTGCATTGCATACATTCATGGGCATAAACTAAAGTTGTCTATATATTAATATATACATAGAACAAGCCCTTAAACACCCACATGCACTCAAACAGTCTCTTTAGAATACCCATAAAGAAACAAAAAGCTAGTACTACTAATTAAGCTACCAAAAGGAAGGGGGGGGGGGGGGGGGGGGGGGGTGATTAGATAAAGTTCAAATCTTTTTGACATGGGTAATTAATTAGAAGAAAAAATATGAAGGTTAGCTAACATCTTGAAGGAGGCATAAGATTTAAGCCAAGATCATCTTTTTCCAAGACTAGTCCTTGCCTTGTTAGCTTCCATTGCAGCAGCCACTGAGAAAGATGAATATTCTGGATGCAACCTCTTCTTTGACTGAATAGGCACACCAAACAGCTTTGTTCCAGTTGTTGTTGGCTCTTCAAGAAATGAGACATTGCAATTTTGAGGTTGTTTTCCCATGGAAACATTGTTGTTTTGATTAAGGTTCTGTTTGGTTGCATTTGGGTCATTGTTATTGTAGTACCCAAAAACTTGATTCAAAGGCTTGTTTGATAGAAAAGTTGAGGTGTTATTATTATTATTGAGTGGATTAGTTGAAGGAGGGAGAATCAAAGATGAAGGGTAGCTATTGCTTGGTGCAACAGGCTTAACATGATTTTGAACAAAGTAGATAATATCATTGTATAGCTTCTTCATATGTGATAGCTCAGACATTAGCATATTGTTACTTCTTCTCAACCTTTGATTATCTTCTGAAAGTGCAGAAATTGATGAGCAGTTGTTGTTGGTGGTGTTGTTATAGGTTGCTGGAAGACCATGCATGTTGGTGGCGACGCCTGTGTTGACGACCGAAACGACGCCTCTCGGGGAGGGTAGAGGGGGTGAGTCACACCAGTTGTGTTGTTGGTTGTCGTCAGAATCATTATCTGGTGGTGAGATACTGATGCGGTTTTGTTGGTGGTGGTAGGGAAAGAAACTAGGTGGAGCAACTGATGAGTGGTGGTTAAGGTGGTGGTTTTGGTGGTTGAGTTCCATTTGTGGCTGAGCTGTTTTCCTTCTGTGAATCTCACAAAGTAAATGCTTCTCACCTTTTCTGAAATACTCATTGGCAAATTCCCATCTGTCTGGTACAATCTTCCTAAAACCCTAAATCAAGAAACCCCAAAGTGGAAACATAAATTAAAAAAATACAATTTTATCATTACAAGTTGGCGTTAACAGAATCGATTTGGTCACAGATAGCGTGATCGGGTTCGGGTTGACATAATAAAAGGTAAAAAGACTTACATAAGTGTTGAGTTGGCGGACAAAGCTTGAAAAGTTGTTGTGCTTGAAGTAATTAGGGAGGAGGTCACGGCAAATTCAGGGGGACGCCAAACAACAAAAGTGGTGTCATCTTCACCCCAAGAAACAATATGATCAGTTGTTTGGTCGTCAACAAGTTGGTAAGTTTTTGTGAGGAATGGAGCAGGGACAGTTTTGTGATTATCTAAAGATAGTAATATACTATCACAGTTGTCTAACATTAGTGCCATTTTTTTCAAATTGTATGTAGATATGAAGAAGAAGAAGAAGAAAGGTTTAAGGAGAAAGAAAGAGAGATAATAAATGAACAAGGCAATGGAGATTAGTGTGAAAAACTAGGAGGATGTGTGAATTTTATATTTTCACACAGGGGGTGGGGGTGGGGGTGGGGGTGGGGTGGGGGTGGGGGTGGGGGTGTAGATAGACCTCGGTTATGTAGTGGGAGAGCGAGGGGAATAAGTGTCTGTCTAGGACTTAGAAATAAGGGCCCTTTAAAGGCACCCGTGACAAATAAATTTACAACAGTTTTTCTTTAATTTTTCTTTTTCCGGAGGGCACACCTTAATTCGGAATCATACAGAAGTGGAGGGAGGGGGTGGGGGGTGGTAGTATACGTACGGTAGGTACTATAAGATGTTTTTACGGGGACAGAATTCAATTTTCATCAGTAATGTCCTTTGTTATTTTGTTTCTTTGTATGTTATTTGGTGATTATTATTAAAATTTTGATCTTACAATTTCAAGTTAATTTCAAAATTGTAAAGCATGCATGTTATTTTTTGGAAAAAATAAATTATTGTTTGATTATATCTTGTTAGAGCAAAAAATGGATCTCAATTGGTATGGTCTCACTTTGGAAAGGTTTAGACAGATTCTAATTAATTTCAACCCTCCTCTCATTATTACCTCCTCACGTCAGGAATGTCGGTACGGATAAATGCAATGTTATTTGGTCTTAGAGTGATGCTCCTAGCCCAATTTGTTTCCGATATACGCTTCCGTTTCATCCGACTACACGGAACTCCTCCTAAAAAAGCGTTAAGGGGCCACCCACCCTTTCCCCTTAGCTCTCTCGCTCACTCCCTAAGGAATGAAAGACTACATCTAACTCTGTCTAAAAAATTTGAATTTAGGATCAGCTTGCGAATTTGTAGCACCGTAGTAGAATCATTACCAATGGCACGCTGCGCGCCTAAGTGCGAAAAGACAGTGCAAGCTTTGTTATGCCGAAACCTAAATGATATGTTAGTGTATACGATACAAGTTAATTTCTGTTTTGGTCCCAAATAGGGAGATATACTTGCACTTTAGTTTCAAATAGTTAGAATGTTGCAAATTAATTAGTTTTTGAAAGTGGTCCAAATGTTACAGTATAGCCCCAAAGTGACAAATGGTGTAGTTATATGGTCCCTAAAAAAGAGGGATTAGTGTGCAACAATTGACACTTTGAAGGACTATATCGCAAAACTTGTATCACTTGTGGGACAATATAACTATCTTAAGCTAACATGCAACTTTGTCTCACTATCTGAGACCAAATCAACAATTATCTTATATCACAGATATCATAACGAGAGACCTTAAGTGGAAATGAATATTTAACATTTATTTAAATTTACGTGAAGTTACTGCTATTAAAATCAAGGATTTAATAGCCTGATATCTAACACAAGTTTATTCTAAAAGTTCTTAGATTAAATTTTTAGAAATTTGTGTATTCGTTATTTGTATACCACTAATTATTTACAAAAATACATAAATAAATGAAGGAGAAACTGTTATTAGACCATCCACAGCAGGGGTGCAACAAAAGGAGTTTTATTCAGTGCCACGTCAGCTTAAAACCCACTTACACCCCAACTTGCACCCTGTTTTCACAGCAGGAGATTTTTCAGAGTTTTATTCACTTTCTCTTCCTTCCACATCACTTTATTCTATACCCCACCATTCTTATCTTTATTTTACATATATTATTATTAAAATATAATTTTTATAATATTTATTTTCATAATACAATAAATAAAATTTAATTATTTGTAATTATTAATTAATTATAATAAAAATTAATAATTAAATTACAATAAAAATTAGTATTTGATTAAAACAACACACAATATTATTAATCACTTGGTAAAGAAGGAATGAAGAAAGAGTGTAAGAAACTCGTTTTTTTTTTGCTCCAAATGACACAAAATTAGACTCATTTATAGAGCTCGAAAAATAAAAATAATGATATATTTTTGTATTTTTATTTCGATGAATTATTCGACAAATAATATTTATAAAATAAAAGAAAGTAAAAAAAGATAAAATGGAGCCAAAACTCCTCCCGTACAAGCAATGCAGCCCAACTCCACCTATTGGCTGCTTTTAATCCGGCGGGCCCCACTGTGGGCCAAATTTCAGCCATGCACCCCAAAATCCAGGATCAAATTTTAATCCCCAAACTTGCACCCCAACATTTGCTCCCCTACTGCATGTGATAGTCCTAAGTTGCACCCCATTTGCACCCCTACTTAAACTCCTGCTGTGGATGGTCTTAGAGTTTAGCTTGTATATTATATTAAAGGTAGAAGATTATGGTTTGTTAAACTTTTTGTTTATTAATGGTTCATTAATATATTTTATTTTCTTCTAGTACATTTTAAGAAAACGTGTTAATGTCAATTATATTTATTATTTTGCATTTAGTTAATATAGACTAAATACATACTTTTTTTTATAAATTAGTGGTGAGGTGAGTTTCGAACCCAGGACCTTCTGATCACTAGCAAGAGCTTTTTCCACTATACTATTCGATTAACTCATAGACTAAATACATACTTGAATTTTCTATCATGTCATTTTTAGAAATTAAATCTGTATTTAATTCAGCCTTTAATGACACAAATAAAAGAAAAACGGTGTGCAAATGAAGAATGCCACAAGATAATTCACTTTATATCTTTAACATTTAATTTTTTAAAAAAAGTTAAATTATTCGTCAGAATAATTAAATTTTGATCGAAGGATAATTTAGTCAATAGAAAAAGCATTCTGTCTTTGTGTATGTTAGTACGACCATGCAATAGTAAAAAATAAAAAAAATAGAGCAAAAAGATAATAGAAGAGGAACGTAATGTGATAACTAACGTGGTATCCCAGAATAGTTCACGTCAAAGAGTGTGTTCTTTTACGTTTTGTTGCTTTCCTTTTGTTCTTTAATGGCTCTTCCATTATTTATTATCTTTCGATTTAATTTGAATCCCAATTTATTTATTTTTTATACTTCCTTCTGCTCCTACTGCTTATTTGCAGGTACAATATGGCAAAGCATATATTGAACCAAGTGAACGGGGGGATTAGTTTTTCCTCCACATTTCAGTTTCCACTGCTCATTTTTTCTTCTCTTCTAGACTTCTAGTGCTTCTCTCCTTTTCACCCTTCTAACTTAATTGTTCTTTCCTCCCTTCATTATTGTTAATTATCTTAAAATTGTATCCCAAACTTTTATACTCGTTATTCAATGCTCGTTGCGCATCTCCGGCTGATATATTAGTAGTCTGCGAACAACATATGTGAAGTAATAAGTCCAATACACACCCATGTGACAGGCTTTGATCGAAAAAATATTAATTAATAATGAGAATCGAATTCATGATCTTATAATAACAACATGACGTATAATTTATATATAAGAGCTAGTTTTGCCTAATGTATCTACTCATAGTTTCTAGATGGCTATGGACCATTTATGCGTTATTTGAACGAGGGCCGAGTTATCAACTTTAGCCTCACTTTTGGCTATAGTTTGACCCTGACTTGTCTCAGGTGCTTGAATTATTGGGACTAAAAAGTTCCCATGAATAAGTGGAATGAAAAATTGAACCCCTTTAGCTTTCTAATTGAAATTCCCTAAAAAGCTAAGAAATACCACTTCAATTTACCGTCACTTTTTCTCTCATCTAAAAATAGAACGTGCACTTTGCATATATTAGAATCTATGAGTAGTAATTAAACGGATATTTACTTTGGTTTGTGAGAAAAAGTAAGACATTGATTCATCATCTTTGATAAGATGAGAGATGTAAGAAGAGTAGGAACATTTTTTATGGTCCCAAGTGAAAAACAATTGATGAGTGATAATCTCCTCTAAGATACCCAAAATGATTATTATCATCACTCCCCTTTCTTTCATGTTCGGATGTCTGTTTCCATAATGAGGCATGTGTGATTAGCTATGTAATTGCAGTATTAGTAACATTTTTCGTTTTGACATAACAACACTAATGTTTGTTATATATGGAGTACTTCGTCCGGTAATCATTTTAGTGAACATAACATTTCTCTTATAATGGGTTTGCACCCGTTATTTGCTGGTCGAGTATCATTAGGTGAATTTTGGGTTAACGTAATAGACTGGAATAGAATGGGACAATCAATTAAACCGCACTAGACAAGCTAGCCCTTTATCACAAACTCGATCCATAAAAATATTACTCACTCCGTCCCGAAAAGATTGTCACATTTTGACTTTTGGTGGTCAACAAATACGATTTAAACATAAATATCTATTATCTACATGCGACAAATTATAAAAGTTAATATTTCAAAAATATATATTGAGACGAATCTAATAAGGTCTCACAAGACTATATTATTTCTATCATTTAATGGAATTCATGATCAAATTTTGTAATGTTTGACTAACAAAAGTCAAAATGTGACAATCTTTTAGGAACGGAGGGAGGAGTAATAAATGAACTTATTACCTTATGTCACAAGGTTAACCATCCACCAACTTAACCACATACTTTACCATTTCAAAATGTGTATAGAAGGTGAGCAAAGTTGGGAAATGCCTTAAAATGGAGCATATTTTCAAAATCATGGTATGCATTTCAAAAGATTTCTTAATATAACAAATTGTCTTATATTTGAAGAAAATGCTTATCTTGCCCTCATAAATGATTTGTACCAAACACGACATAATATATAAACAATCTGAAATTACCAAGAAAGCCTGGTAGATAATGCCAATATTCCCGGTTAATCCAGGAATAAAATAAGTATATATGATGAATTGATCTTCTCACGAAATATGCCAACATTTGAACCCCAACACAGTTTCCGAAAATGAATGTCGTAATTAAAAACATTCACGAAGTATTCCGTATATAAAATTAATTAGACTTTGAGATTGGGAAATGTTTGTCAGGTGTCCAAGTCCCAATAATCAAAACAACAATATGGAGATATACAAAGATGTATGTATGTATGTGTGTGGCTTCTAAACCTTTCTTCTTCTTTTACTTTCTAATACTATATACTTATTAGCTTCTCCAGCTAGCTTGACGACTCCTCACTAACTTACGTTTGGTTCTGTGTCTGTGCATTCTGCCACACTTTCAGCGGCTGACATGGAGACAAGAGTTTTCAACTTTTTCTTTCATCATTCGAATAAACATATGCCCATCCTCGTGAATCTTTCTTGGACTTTTCCAATTTTGCATATGGTTATACTGACCTTGCTATACAATATTCATGTTACATGTTACATTTGTGTGGAGGTAATTGTTCATTTAGTATAGATCTTTACGAAATTATACTTTAATTTTAGAGAGGTAAGCGTCGAATTGGTTTTGTAAGGGAAAACGATGCTCATGTGGTCACTGGTCACCGTTAGCTGAGTACGGTTTGGTTTTGAATAAAAACTGACCTATTTGACCGGTTTCTGTCGGTTCGGTTTGTAAATGGTTCGGTTTCAGGTCGGCTC